>AWWV01006666.1:0-35297 GCA_001974805.1 Corchorus capsularis
GAAAAATTTTGTTTGAGCAAAATGGATCGTAGAGAAGTTAAGAAAGAAGTTGATCAATTCCATTTCTTTTATTTTTGGAAAAATTATACTTTCATTTGAAGATTAAGATTAGATCATCCATTCATTACTTTTTTGCTATTTTAGATCACATTGATAATTCATTAATTTGGTAGAGTAATAGCGAGATATCAATTTTAATTTTACTTCAACTTGCTAAAGATACGCATATATAGCATATAAATTTAATTTCTCTATCACCAAAAAAAGGAAGGACATATGAATTAGTAATTAGGAATTATTTTGTACATCTAATTTTATACATCCTCAGTTGCATTAGGTTTAGTTATAACCTTATAAAACTTGACTTCCAGGTCCGATATGATTGGTTGAATTGCGAGATTTGTTTGTGGAGATTGAAATGGTGTAAATTAGGTATTACAGTGTGACATCAGAATAACAATAATGAGAATAAAATTTGTTGAAAATATTTATGAAACACTAAGATTGATTAACATATACATATAGAATAAGATAATAAAATTAAACTCCTAATTCTATATACAAGGACTTTAACTGACCATCAATCTATATATCAATAAATTAAGCTCACTATTTTTTAACCATCTATATCTCTTAAATTATCCACTAAAACTTTTTTAGTAATCTTAGATTAAAAAATTAATAACATTCACCATTGATAATGTTACTAAGCATGTAAGGTTGCTAAATTTCTTGATAATTCTATAGTTTAGCTTTCTAATTAGAAACCATAAATGAGAAATTTGATAACCAAAATTACTAAGAATGTAAGGTTATTAAATTAGTTCATAGTAGTATTATGCCTTTTTTGATCATTATAGATTTTTTTTTGTAACCTTAAATAAAATTATTACCTTTTTGTTATGTTATTTTAGATCACATAGATCATTCATTAGTTTGGTAGAGTAATAGCTAGATATCAATTTTAATTTTGCTTCAACTTGCCAAAGATACGCATATATATAAATTTAATTTCTCTATCACCAAAAAAGGAAAGGACATATGAATTAGTAATTAGGAACCAATTTTGTACACCTAATTTTATGCTTCCTCATGTTGCATTAAGTTTAAAATAGCCTTATACAAATTTGACTTACATGTCCGGATGTGTTTAGGTTAATTGCGAGATTTGTTTTGGAGAGATTGAAATAGTAAAATTAGTGATATTAAAATATAATAATAATAATAATAATAATAATAATAAAATTTGTTGAAAATATTCATGAAACACTAAGATTGATTAACATATACACATAGTACAAAATAATAAAATTAAACTCCTAATTCTATATATAAGAACTTTAACTAATCATCAATCTATATATCAATAAATAAATTACCCTCTCTATTTTTTTAACCCTAAATATCTCTTTATTTACTACAACTTTTTTAGTATTCTTTGATTAAAAAGTTAATAACAATTCACCATTGATAAAGTTACTAAGCATGTAAAGTTGTTAAATTTCTTGATAATATAGAGTTTAGCTTTCTAATTAGAAACCATAAATGAGAAATTTGATAACTAAAATTACTAATTAATAATATTATAAGGTTATTGGATTATTTGATAGTAGTATTATGCCTTTTTTTATAATCATTATTATAGAATTTTTTTGTAACCTTAAATAAGAAAAATTAGTAACCTTTACTATTGATGAAAGTTTACTAAATCTTTTTTAATAAACTATAAATAAGAAATATGATAACCAAAATTACAAAAAATGCAAGGTTATTGAATTAGTTGTTAGTACTATACATCTTTTATGATCATTATAGGTTTTTTAATAACTTTTGAGAAAACAAGGGTAAATATTCACCATTGATGAAAGTTTACTCATGTTATTAAGAATGTAAGGATTAGTAAATACAATTTTAATTTACTTTTATAGCTTCTTTAGTAAACTTAAGTGATAAAATTGGTAACTTTTATTAATGATGAAAAGTTACTAAACTTAATAAGAACGTGTAAGGTTATTTCAATCTAGATAGTAAAGTTTTTCATAACCTTTATAACCTTTTAAGTCATCTGAGGTAAGAAAATCAGTACTTTACCTTTATAGTATAAGGTCATTGAATTAGTTGATAGTACCATACCTTTTTTTTATAAAAATTATAGGTTTTTCAGTAACTTTTGAGAGAAAAAAGGTAAATCGTTACCATTGATGAAAGTTTACTAATGTTATTAAGGATTGGTAATACAATTTTAATAACTTTTATAGGTGTTTCAGTAGATTACTTAAGTAATAAAATTGGTAACTTCCATTATTGGTTAAAAGTTACTAAAATTAATAAGGATGTAAGATTACTTGAATGTAGATAGAATTATAATGTTTTCCATAACCTTTATAACTTTAAGTAATTTTAGATAAGAAAATCAATAACCAATATTACTAATTACTAATAATGTAAGGTTATTGAAATAATAGATTATAAAATATTTTTTTGGATAACCACTACAACTTTTTTTTTAGTAATTTTAGATAAGAGAATTGGTAACTATCATTATTTATTTCTTAGGTTATTAAGGATTTAAGGTTACTTAATTTTTATTAATAGCATCGTAGCTTTTTTAATAACATCTAAGGTTTTTTTTTTTACTTATGTAAGAAAATTTGTATTAATTATTTATTAAGGATATATGTGGTTGTCGAATTTGTTGATAGCATCATTCTTCGATCCTAAAATGTCTTTTTTTATGCATTTAATAAAAAACATGTCACTCGATATGCCTTTGCCCTAAAACGTCTTTTTTTTATGCATCTGATAAAATATTAATGGGATTTTTTTGCATGGTTAGAACATAGTAGTAGCATTCAAAACTTATTCGGTAGCATTATAGTTATTTTGATAACATCTTAAATAGTTTTAAGATAAAAAAAAAAGTTTTAAGTCATTTCTAAGTAAGAAAATTTAACCTTTATTTTTTTTTTATAAAAAGTTATATTTGGTAGTCCATTTCAAGGGCTACCTCTTATTGTGTAGTCCATTTCAATATCATGTTCATGAGTAGCTAAAAAAAAAATTTCAAGAGTGCTATTAAGTTTGTGGAAAACATTATAGCTATTTTAATAACTTTTATAACTTTTTTAGTAATTTTAGAGTACAGATTATTAACATTTATAATTGATAAAAATTATTACAAGTAATAAAAACATAAGGTTACTGAATTTGTTGATTAGGACTATAGCTTTATATATATACAACTTTTTTAAATTGATAATTGATAATCAATTATAGGACTATAGCTTTTTTTTTTTACTAATCTTTAGATATGAAAATTGATAATCCTCATTGATTTGATGAAATGCTATTAAATTTATTAAAGATGTCAGGTTACTAAATAACCTTATAATACTATAACATTTTTTATAACCTTTATAACTTTTTTAGTAACCTTAAAGAAAAACATTGACAAATGTCATCATTATTGATAAAAGGTTACTAAAATTACTAACAATATAAGGTTAATTACTGAATTTATTGATAACATTAAAAAACATTTGATAATTGAAATAGCTTTTTAATGAACATTTGATGGGGATAATAACCTTCTTTTTTTTTCATCAGAAATCGATAACCTTCTTTATTGATGAAATGTTAAATTTTGTTCTTTATATATAGCCCTGTAGTTTTTTTAGTTAATTCAAATAAGAAAATTGATAACCTTCCTTCAGTATTGAAGATAACCATAGTTGTAGATTTTAAGTTTTTCTTTTGTTTGTTCAATGACATTGATTACTTCAAATCTTTGTAAACTAATGACCAGATTTTGATGATTATTAATCAAAATTATGAAAATGAAAAGTACGCATGTGTGGAATATAATTTTATTTCTTATTTTTTTCTTCGATTATTTGTATATTAGATATTCTAATTACAAAACAAAAAAATATTAAGTATTGGGGCTTTTCTTAATACTTAAACATAATCATTAAATTTTAAGTTTTTTAGTTAGAACATATATGTACATAATACTTCGTAAATTTGTATTTACCTACCTCAAATACAAATCAATAATAATATATATAGAGGGAATTAAAAATCTTTAATTAGAGGGGTTAGAACTATAGTATTAGTTTGAAGTATGGTGACTTTGTTGGTGTTAACCTCTATAGATATTTTTGTAACCTTGGAGTACTTTACACTCATAAATTTATATTTATTAAGTAATGAGTTTTTATGTACATATATATTAAAAATAAAAATTTAAATAATTATTATTACAAAGTTTATACCTAAAAAAACAAATAACCAAAATAAAAATTTTACAAAAAATACATATACCTTTTGTTCGATTATATAATATATATTATTGTCATCATAAATCATTTGTATAATTTATGAATTTATTATTGAAAGTTTCAGGGATGCTATCAATGTGTGTTGTGTTGTGGGATAGCCTAACAGAGGTAAAATGTAAAACAATTAAAAATTTGAATAAAAATTTCTCAATCTTAATTGTTGGTTTATCAAATGTCAAAGGAAGATTTTATATATTTTTATATTAGACCACAAATTATTGTGTGATTTATTATATTTATTTAATTCATTATTTATAAATTATTAAAATACATGCAACACACGTACTTTAACTAGTATATATATATATATATCCAATTAACTTTTATTGAGAATAGAGATAAAGTAAAACCTCTTACCATGACTGATCTAATACTAAAAAATATGCATGTAGCACACACGCAAGTCTATCACATTTGTAACTTTTAATTAAGAGGTATATATAAAAAGTAAATTAGTAATTTGAATGCATATACCAACGAGGAGGTTGGATAAAGTGGTAAGCGACTTATTCCAGTTTAAGTAGGTCTTAAGTACTGTTCAAGATTTTGTGTACGCAGCCTTTCAAGCCTTTGTTATATCCAATTCCCTTGCATTCATTCCTCTCTTTCAGCTGTTTTCATCCACTTTTTTATCGTAAATTGGAAGCAAATTGAAGGCTCTGTTATAAATACAGTCGACATATTAATTGGATTTGCGCATGGTGAACATGGTGATCGCTTTCAACACAGGCTTCTATGCAGTTTTAGAATCTTCCTCGTGGCTTGCTATAGCAGCTGTTTTCATTACCAACACCTCTTTTCTGTTTTTTCTATATGCTTATGCTAGGTATACTCTTAGCTACTCTTACTTTGCGAGATATGATATATAGAGATAAATAAGGTATTTTCACTTCGCTAAATATATGATAGAGATAAATTAGTTTTTTTATCGTAGTGGTATATATTGTATTAAGGAAAATTAATGGTGTTTATACACCTCAAATCGTCACACTTACCTACCCCTTTATTGTTAGATAGAACCATTTGCCCTCAGAATGAATAGTGAGAGAAGTGGGTTTGTGGTGTACATATATATACCATTGTCAGTGCATTAATAATGGTTTTTATATAATTTTTCCTTTTTGGTGTGAAATTTCACTTTTTCTTAATGAAATTTGTATTGCATTTAAATGTTAGTGAAGTTAAATTAAGATAAACAATGAGTTAATTACAATGTGTTTTATTTTTTTGACCAAATGAGCCCCTACTTTTTTTCCCTGGACAATTAGACACTCTGTTTTCACATTTGACCCAATTTACTTCATTTGGACGGAATTTCATGATTTTTTTTGGCCAAAAGGAAATATTTAATTTATTTCATCATCAAAACCAACAAACAGTACAATACAAGTAACAGATTAACAAATGAACCAGTACATACTAATATCAGCCTAGACCAGTTAAAGAGGTTAAGCTTCAAAAGCCCTCAACTAGAGCGCAGGAAGTCCATCTCTACTCAAAATCTGCACAAAAGAGAATGGAGGGCAATTTACCCAATTTGAAAAGCTCATCCCCCTTTTCAACTGTTGAACAAGCCAGTCTGTTGCCATATTGGCACTGCGAGTAATCCATCTAATTTTGCTATCGTCAAAATCTTCCAGTAAACTTCGAATGTCCTTGACAATTGGCTCAATCTCCCAATTAAGCTCACCCTTGTTCAAGATACAATTAACCAAAGTTTGAGAATCAGATTTGATGACCACCTTTGATAACCTCATTCTTCTGGCTTCCTTCA
The DNA here is from genome assembly GCA_001974805.1 of Corchorus capsularis. Classification (NCBI taxonomy): domain Eukaryota; kingdom Viridiplantae; phylum Streptophyta; class Magnoliopsida; order Malvales; family Malvaceae; genus Corchorus; species Corchorus capsularis. The sequence goes on from AWWV01006666.1 coordinate 6,115, forward strand.
AACCTTCTTTTACAGCCAAACTTTCAGCAATCAGACTTGAATCAACTGATCTTCTCATTTTTTTGCCACCTATGACTTCAGCATCAGCATTCCTTATTACTACTCCAAGGCCATCCTCATTAGTACTAGCATTAAAAGAAGCATCACAATTCACTTTGCACCATGTCGGTTCAGGCTTAGCCCAATTCTGTTCCTTCACATTCTGAACTGTAGCATTCTGTTTTTCTACATCCAACAAAGCTAAACTTTCAGCTACCGCTAGTTTAATTCTCTTTAGCACTAATCCTGGATTAGGAGCTCGTTTTTCAAATACTGCCGAGCACCTTTCCTTCCATATATTCCAAATAGTATGACCAATCAAAATTTCTATATGCTTTAAATCTATAGTATTATGCACAACATTATATACATTACTATCCAGCCATTTATCAAACACACTGATACTACTTCTATCAATCTTGATACCTAAATCACAGCCAAACCAAACTAATTGGGTCCAATCACATAACAGAATAGCATGCTCAGGACTTTCACTCTCATTATTGCAGAAAGGACAAAGAGGGTTACCTGCAACTTTCCTTTTCCACAGAGCCTGTTTTGCGGCTAAAGCTCCTTGACAAAGTCTCCAACCAAAGTTTTTGATCTTCCGAGGAACTTTCCATGCCCAAATATGCTTCCAAATAGCTTCTGAAACTTGATGAGAGCTGGAAGGCCCTGAACTTGGCTGTCTTTCTGCTTGATTCTGTAGCATATAGGACCTAGATTTTACAGAATATTCTACATTCCTAGATGAAGGCCAAATCAATCTATCTCCACTTCTGCTTTCACAAATTGGCATCCTCTGTATAGCTTTAACTGTGTTATTGGTTATAACATGTTGTATACCATCCAGAACCCAGGAACCTTCTTCTTTATTTAGAATATCTTGAACTTTTTGTAGCAAGTTCATCAAATCCTGGCTATCCACACCTTCTCTAAGCTCTATTGCTCCTTGCTTCAAGATCCATCTATTATCCCAAAATATGCACCTTGCTTCCATCTCCAATTAACCATTGGCTGTTTTCTTTAATAAAATCCCTTCCTTCAAGAAGGCTAGCCCAAACCCATGAAGTTGTAGCTCCTTTTCTGGCATCACATACTGAGTTATGAGGGAAATAAATTCCTTTTAGAACTCTTGCCCACATAGCGTCAGGGTGCTGAATTAATCTCCACACTTGTTTGCTTAGACATGTGATCGGTCGTCAGTAATCATAAAAATAATCTCAACAATTACTAACTAAAAATAGCTAGGGCAAGTAGGGTCGATCCCACAGAGAGATAGGTTATTATTCTTTTTCTTAAAAACAAAATAAAATAAAGAGAATTTTGGAAGTAGAGTAGAATTAAATCAAACAAACAAGTAAAATTAACTAAGAAATCAAACAAGAAAATTAAAGAAAATTATTAATAAGAAAGCAATGAATAAACTGAGAAAACAATTAAAGAAAATCCCCAACATAGAATTAATCTCCCTCTTGACATAAATAACATGGATCATCGATATCTAAAAATTATGAAAATCTTGGATAGCTTGTTTGGAATTAAATCCTAAATTACCTAAATTAGATAAAATTACCTTGGTCCAGCTTAAATTATCCCTTTTATTCTTAACAACTAATTACCTTGGTCCAGTTTCATAATTGACAAGAACAAAGCATTAAGATCTAGTAATTTATAAACAAGCACAACAAACAATAAAATTATCCGTTGATTCTTATCACTTTTGGAAGGAATTGGTCCTTCTCTTCCAATTGCTACTAATAATTAGATCTGAATTGGTCCTTCAAGATCTAATCTAGCTAATGCTACTCAATTTATCAAGACAAGTTCAGATCCAATCCATCAAAACAAGTTAACATAGGATTAAAACAGAGATTTAAGAAATACCCTAAACAATTCTCATATATAAGCACAAAATCTCACCATGATATAAGTCAAGAGATCAATTAAATTCTACATTGGAGAAAAGAAAAGGATTACTCACTCATGAATTGAGTGAGCATCTACAAATAAGAAGAAGAAAACTTATCTATGGAAGAAGAAGAAGAGGGGGCGGCGGCTCCAAGAGTTTCTCCTCCAAATCTTCAAGCAAATCTACAATATATTTTTTCTAAAGAGAGAATACATAAAAACATAGACCTAAGGTGGCTATTTATAGGAGAAAATAACCTAAAAACTCCTATTAGACTTAGGATAGGACTCTAGGACGTTCTAGGGGCTGACTTGGTCTCCAAGTTGGCTTAAAAGTCTTCCTAGGGTCAAAATCCAAGTGAACTTTGGGCTTGAAAACGGCAGAACTGGGCTTTGGTCTTCAAAGGAAAGTTGTAGATCTCGGAGCTAGCTTTCTAACGGCTACTCACGGGCCTAAAACGGACATTTGAGCAGAAAGTTATGGTCTTTTTACCGAGACTGCGCTGAATCCGGGATTAAATCGCAAATCTGCGGGAAATTACGGGATTTTGGATATTCTTTTGAATATTAAGCCCACAAATTGGGATTTTAACTCCAATTATAGGTTTATATGGGCTGAGTATAATCCCATATAAAATATCCAAAAATCCTTAACTTCCGGGCTTCATCTGGGCTTGTCTTCAATCCTTTGCAAATTAAGCTCCAATCTTCAATTCTTGCTTCTTGAAATAATTCTCAATGGTCTTCAAGTCTTCAAATTATCTTCAAGAAATCTTCAAAACACGAACTTCGAATCTCCAAATCTATACTCAAAATTACTTTGCTCATATATGTGTAAAAAGTCATCAAAATAGCTCCAATAGTAGTGAAAATTAACAAATTTCCAATTTCACATCTCTTAAATACTCAAAACACAAATATCACTAAAATAAAGCTAATTAGAGCATAAATGGACCCAAAAACATAGTAAAATAACCATAAAAATAGGGTTGTTTTTGACTCGATCAACATGCCATATTCATGAGTTTCATATCTCTAAACCCAAGTCCCCCTTTCTACTTTGAATCAGCTAGATTATTCCATTTTATCCAGTGTATTCTTCCTTCATTCTGTTGTTGCCCCCACTAGAATTTTGCAACTGCAGAATTGATATCATCACAAAGCTTCTTTGTCAGTTTGAAAACTTGCATGGTATACACAGGAATGGCACTTGTGACTGATTTGATAAGAACTTCACGCCCAGCTTGAGTTAAGGTCCCTTGTTTCCATATACTTAGCTTCTTCAAAATCTTGTCTCTAATATGCACCATGGCCTCATTTTTAGTCCTTCCCCAGAAGTTGGGAATTCCTAAATAAGTGACAGTATTAACAGCTGCTTGTATCTGCATGTGATCTACTATTTCAGCTTTTTGATCCTCAGTGGCATTTGAGCTAAAAATAATGTTGGATTTGTGGAAGTTAATTTGTTGACCAGAAGCTCTGCTATACAGCAGCAAGATACGTTTCAAGGCTTCACAATTATCCTTATTAGCAATTGCAAAAAAGAGAGAATCATCTGCAAAGAAAATGTGGGTTAGCAAAGGACATTGACGACTCAATCTTAGACCTATAATTGTTCCTGACTCAGAAGCAAAATTCAACATTCTAGAGAGAACATCAATGACAAAAAGGAAAAGGTAGGGAGAAAGAGGATCTCCCTGCCTTAGACCTCTAGTAGGGAAAATAGTGGTGGACTTCCTTCCATTGACAATAATGTTGTAAGAGACAGAAGACACACATTCCATCAACCATCTTACCCACTTTTCATTGAATCCTAATTTCAGTAAAACTTTCTCAAGGAATCCCCACTCCACTCTATCGTAGGCCTTATTCATATCAATTTTAACTGTCATATCCACCCTCTTCCCCTTCTTTCTGAGCCTCAAAAAATGGAACACTTCATTAGCAATAACAATATTGTCCTGAATCTGTCTTTTGGCAATGAAAGCACTTTGGTTCTTAGTAATAAGCATCTCCATATAAGGCTTCAACCTATTCACGAAAACCCTTGAAATAATTTTGTATAGAAAATTGCAGCAGCTAATTGGTCAGAACTGCCCCACTTCCACTGCATTCTTTACTTTAGGAATCAGAACCACATTTGTTCTATTAATTTCTCTCAAGATGTGACCACTTATGAAAAAACCCTTTACAACTTTGATGACATGCTCCTTAATTATCTCCGAATACTTCTGAAAGAAAACACCATTGTAACCATCTGGACCGGGAGCTTTCATAGCTCCAAGCTGAAACACTGCATCAATGATTTCCCCATCCTCAATGTCCTTAATAAGCTCAACATTTATCGAATCATCCACAAGTGAAGGAATAACATCCATAATCTCATCCCAACTCTGATTATCATTTCCTCCTAAAGTAAACAGATCAGAATAGAACTCTTCAAATTTCTTTTGTATTTCAGCCTCATCTTCAATCTTACCCCCTATACCATTGTCCAAGCAAACAATCTCATTATTCTGCCTCCGGATAATTGTACTTTGATGGAAGAATCTCGAATTTCGGTCCCCATGTTGAAGCCATTTGACCCTAGACCTCTGGTACCAATACTTTTCTTCACTTTCCCACACATTCTTGATCTATTGGATCACTTCCTCAGCTTTCTCACAACTATTTAAATTAGCATCAGAATCTTGAATAGCGGCTAACTTGGCTTTAAGTTCTGCTAGCATCTTTTTATTATTGGGAAAAGCTTTCCTGCTCCATTCAATTAGTAATTTCCTGCATCTCTTAAGTTTCTGTACCACCTGAAATGAATATGATCCTTCAAAGTTCTCCTGCCATCCTTGTCGAATTATTTGCCCACATTCTTCTTTTTCAGTCCACAGGATTTCAAATTTAAACTGTCTAGGGGTTTTATTACCACAGAAGTTAGAATCCACCAGTATAGGAGAATGGTCAGAACCTATACTTGGTAGACTGAACAATTGAGTTCTAGGAAAGCTCCCATGCCAAAGCAAGTTAACAACTGCTCTGTCAATTCTTTCCTTGATCAAATTCCCATCCCTTTTATTGCACCAAGTAAACTTCTGACCTTTAAAATGGAGGTCCATCAAATTACAAGTTTCCAGCATATTCCGAAAACCCCTGATCTTCCTTTCAGCTGTAATCTTACCCCCCTCTTTCTCATGTTGATAAAGGAAATCATTGAAATCTCCTAACACAAGCCAAGGCATGGACATACTATCTCCTCTATCACTTGCATGCACTCAATTAATTTAGATTGCCCCACTTATTGTGTTTTGTTGCTAGTGAATGATTGTTTGGTTTGTTTAGATTGGGTCTTCTTTATAAGTCAAATTGTCATTTTGCACTTACTTTTTCAAAAACAAAAAATCAAAGAGATCATTGAAATTTTTTGTCAAAATTACTAGCACGACACACATTGAGGACAATGTGTCTTTTAAGTATGGGGGAGGAAGTAGTCTATTTGAAAGATCCTATTTTTCTTTTCTATCTTATTGACTAGAGATAAAATTTTCAAAATTTTTGAAGAAAATTGAAATTGATTTTGTATTTCTAATAAGTTTTGATTTAATTTCCATGAGTATAGTCTTGTGTGATATTAATTTGGTTTAAATACATTGAAAATATCTTTCAAATTTTCTTATGTATAATTTTATTCTTTGATTGAGAAGTGTAATTAATAAGGTTTTCCATACCCAAAAATGGTTTGGCAAGTGTATTACTTCTAGAACTTGTGTTGAATCTTGTGTACATTTATAGAAGTATGTCATGGATATGTCAAAGACAAAGTGTGGGGGTATGAAGGGTAGCTAAACTCTTTTTAAAAAGAAGTGTTTTCATGTAAAGAGGAGAAGAGATATTTCTTGCTAAAAAAAAATCTATTGTTGTCACTCTTTTCTTTAACAAAAGGAGTTAGTAACCCTTGGAAAGAGGATAAGATGCATGGAATGCGGAAATATTGTCCCTCTTGAAAAAAATGAGTGTTAGTAACCTCAAAAGAAAAAGGGCGTTAGTAACCCCTAAATCATGAACACTTCTAAGGTTAGTAACCTTGCTTTCTTAAAAATAAGCCATCCTTTTAAGCTCATTCTAATCTTTGATGAATATCCATGATATTGCTTTTTCTTGGAAATAGATGTAAATACAAACTTATGGTAAGTTTTCCTTATCAAATTCATCTAAGGTATGTTGATCATAGAACTTACATTATTGATTGGAGTGGTTTTGTGCATAGTTTATTTGAATCTTATGGTCTTTGTATTTTTACTAACTTATATTGCATTTGATTAGAAAATGTAGATTAAATTCTTAATTTGTTAGAAGTACTCTGTTTTCTAAAGTTTGATATTTCTAGTCAATGTCTACATAATGTTTGTGGGTATCGTTCTAGTTAAGTAAACTCTCAGGAGACTATAACTCCTCCAATGTAGACATACATTGGTTTAAAGGCTTGCGTCACGAGCTAAGTGCCACCGTACACCTACGAAAGTAGAATCAATAATTTGTTTAGTTTAACACTAACCTTTTTTGTTTTCTTAGGATTAACATTAGTTTGCTAGGGACTAGCAAAGCTTAAGTGTGGGGGAAATATGATCAGACCAAAATTATGCATCTTTTTATGGTCATTTTCCTATGCTTTTTGGGTATTTTATGCTTGATTATGCCTTATATTTGGTATATTTGTGTTTATAGGTGTTGAAGAGAAGAAAAGTGCAAAATCATCATTTTTGTATGTTTTTGGAGCCTTTTTGGATGATTTATTACACAAATATTTTCCAAGGACAATTTGGATGAAGAATGGAGCCAATATGATCGTGATTGAAGAGCTTGAAGAGTCAATTTTATCATCATAAAGTTGATTTTCAAAAGTTTGAAGCAAAGGAGCAAAGTTGAAATTTAAGGCAAGAAGACATGTCCAATGGTGTTGAAGCACTGGAGTACATGGGGCGCGAGGCAAACCAGGTGGGGCGCCAAACTTGCCACATGGGCGCCCAGCGCCAGTCGGGCATGCCACCCAGCCACACATGGGAGGAGGCAACTTGGGGCCTAAGGCCAACACCCTGGGCACACAAGCCATTGACATGGGCGCCCAGGGGAGTCGAGGCCAGCACATGCGCGCGTATCAGACAGCTACCGCGTCACTTCTTCTTGAAGCTTCTCCAACTGTTTCCAGATTTGGCGACCCTTCTGTATTTTGGCCATAACTTTTGATCCAGAGCTCCGTTTGAGGCAAATGAGTAGCTGTTGGAAAGATAACTCCAAGATCTACAACTTTCTTGTTTTGGTCGAAGCCCAGTTCGGACGTTTTCATGGACGAAAATGCCCCTGAAGTTGACGGACAGAAACTATCCTGGGCCTGTCTTGCGGGATTGACCAAATTGAGCCCAAAATCCTATTTGGATTAACTTGAAGACTTGGAGAGAAGCCCAGCACGTCCCTAGGATTTGTTTAAACATCTAGAACTCTAAAATCAACCCTAGGCATCTGATCGTGTCGTCAATGACCATAAAAATAATCACCACAATAAACTAACTAGAATAGCTAGAGCAAGTAGGGGTTGAATCCCACAGAGAAGGGTTATGTGATGAAAGAAGGAAAATAAAGAAAAATATTTTCCAAAGAAATCAATTAGAAAACAGGGTAAAGATGTGGGTAAAATAAACAATGATAATTAATCCTTTAAAAACAATTAAACTAAAAATAAAGCAAAGCAAATTAAATCTAAATCTAAATCTAAAACAGAATATAACACAAACAATAATTATAAAGCATACTTCTTCTCCGATGGTATGATTCAATCAAATTAACTATGGATCATCGACTTAAAAGGTGAATTAAGCATCTTATTCTTGACTGACAACTGATATAGGTTTCCCAACATGTATTTTAGATAAGAGGCCGATTAAAGCTGCAGTTATCCCTTTTATTCCTTCAGCAATCGATTACTTTTTTAGGGCTTAAAGATCACTTAAGAACAAAGCATTAAGATTAATTAATTTTACACACATTCCTACAAAGTAGAACCATACGAAGAGAAATTTCTCGTCCTCCGATAGACAAATACCCATTAAGCAGCGATTAAACAAACCTAATTTGCTACAATCAATCAAACTTGAGTGGTTAATTCTAAGTTTGATCTAGCCATAGATCTTCCTCTTACATCGTTAGTGGCCACATAACTCAAATAAGATTTAGAATCATAAAATTATTTTAGGGTTTTGACTACTATCATCAAGAACTTAACACAAAATTATAAGTATAGGAATCTCACCATAATCAATTGATCGAATTCACCAAAGGATCAGAAGTATTAAGGATTTAGCTACTCATGGACTTAGGAAAATCCATGAGAGGCATAAGAATACTTACAGAGCAAAGGAGGAACGATTTCTCCCCCTTGAAACCCTAGGTTTGTCGCACCCCTCTATGGCTAGAGAGGGTGTCGACTTCCCCCTTCTAAAACTAGAGAAAACCTAAACTAAAGAAAGGTAGAAAAAGAATAAAACTATATCTAAGTATCTAGTGTAAAAGTATGTGATTTGTGATACAGGAGGTGACTATTTATAGTGGAGGATAGGGGTAGGACGGTTTAGCTCTAACTTAGACTCCAAGTTGGATTAGATGTCATCCTAGAGTAGAATCCAAGTCAAAATAGGATTCTGGAATTTTCTGGATTTATGCAGAAACTTCAACTTGATATTCGGGCTTGAAGATGACAGTTCTAGGCTTTGCACTTCAAAAGAAAGTTGTAGAGCTCGGAGTTAGCTTTCCAACGGCTACTCATGGGTTTAAAACGGACATCTGAGCAGAAAGTTATGGCCTTTCTAGGAAGACTACGTTGAAACCGGGCTTATATCGCAAATCTGCGGGATTATTGCGGGATTTAGATATTCATTTGGATATTAGGCCTACAAATTGGGATTTTAACTCCAATTATAGGTTTTTATGGGTTGAGTATATTCCCATATAAATAATCCAAAAATCCTAAACTTCAGGGTTTCATCTGGGCTTGGCTTCAATCCTTTGCAAATAAAGCTTCAAATCTTCAATTTTTACTTCTTGAATTAATTCTTCAATTGGCTTCAAATCTTCAAAATATCTTCAAGAAATCTTCAAAACACGAACTTCGCATCTTTAAATCTTCATTCCAAATGGCTAAATCCATAATTGAGTAAAAAGTCACTAAAATAGCTCCAAAAAGAGTGAAAAACAATAAGTTTTCATTTTTCTTGTCTTCAAGACCTAAAAACACAAATACTTGCAAAATAGGGTAAAAACACATATAAAAGTATTAAAAAGTATATGAAAATAGCTATAAAAACATGCATAATTTTAGCTCGATCATAATTTTCCCCACACTAAATCTTTGCTAGTCCCTGTAAGAGCCTTTGAAGGAGTAATTGTATTGATCTTGATAAATGATACATATAGTGAAGAGTTGTACAATACAGAAAGTCTTGAGGTTAAGAGTCGTTTAAGGCTAAGGTTTAGCAGCAGCTATCAGCTAAGGCTAAAGGTAAACAACTAACAGGTTAGGATAAATACAAGTAAGATAAATACACTTAATTACATTGCCTTATCACCCTCCCTCAAGCTACGAGAATTGGACAGTACTCGTAGCTTGGATTTCAACTGCTCAAATCGTGTTCGAGAGAGTGCCTTGGTTAGAATGTCTGCAAGTTGGTTTATGCTGGAGATGTATTTGACATGAAGGTCCTGTTTCATAACTTTGTCCTTGACATAGTGGAAATCAATCTCAAGATGTCTTGATCTTGAGTGAAAAATGGGAGAGACTGTCAAGTAAGTTGCGTTTAAATTGTCACACCAAAGTGTTGGTTTGGAAGCCAATGGGAAGCCAATGGGAAGCCAATTTCATTGAGCAAGCACTGAAGCCAGTAAATGTCAGTTATGGCAGAAGCTAAGGCATGATACTCTGCCTCAGTTGATGATCGAGACACAGTCCGTTGTTTTCTAGAGGTCCAAGATATTAAATTATTGCCATAAAAAATAGCCACACCTATAGTAGATTTACGATCATCCAACCACCCTCCCCAGTCAGAATCAGAATATGCATTAAGCTGAGAACTGGATTGTTGAGAGAAATATAAACCATGGTTTTTGGTGCCAACTAGATACCGCAAAATCCTTTTAACTGCTGTCCAATGAGAAAGCATAGGAGAGTGCATATACTGGCTTACCCGATTAACAACAAAGGTTATATCAGGTCTCATAATGGACAGATATTGTAATCCACCTACTATGTTGCAATACAAAGTTTGATCAGGAAACATCTCACCTTCATGTTGCAGTAATTTTTGTTGTGGACATGCTGGACTGGAGATTGAATTTGCAGTGGACATATTTGCCTTATCTAACAATTCTCCAATATACTTCTGCTGAGTAAGAAGCAAACCTTTTGAATCTCGATTAGCCTCTACTCCGAGAAAGAAATTGACATCACCAAGATCTTTTAAAGCAAAAGACTTCTGAAGGGATTTAATCAGATTGTCAAGAAGTTCTTTGCTTGTTCCAGTAAGCAATATATCATCAACGTAAATTAAGCAATAGATCCGAATTGATCCATTAATATAGAAGAATAAGGAAGAATTAGTTTTCGAGCCTTGAAAACCAAGTTTGATCAATTGATCAGTGAGACAGCGAAACCATACCCGAGGTGCCTGTTTCAAACCGTAGAGAGACTTTAGGAGTTTACAGACATGAGAGGGATGATTTGAGTCGATGAAACCAACCGGTTGTTCCATGAATACTGTCTCTTCCATTTTGCCATGTAAAAAGGCATTTGAAACATCAAGTTGTTTGATCGGCCAGTCATGTTGCACTACAAGGGAAAAGATTAGCCTTATTGTTTGAGGTTTGATGAATGGACTGAAGGTCTCATTGTAATCGAGTCCCGGCCTTTGATGGAAACCTTTGGCGACAAGGCGTGCTTTGAACCTCTCAACTGTACCGTCTTTGTGCTTTTTGATCCGGAATACCCATTTACAACCGATGACATTCTTTGCAGTGTTGCGAGGAACCAATTCCCATGTGCCGTTTTGAATAAGAGCATTATACTCTTCCACCATTGCTTGACGCCATAATGGTGATTTTAACGCTTGAGCATTGGAAGTAGGCTCAACAGAGCTATGAACAATATGCGATGCAGCCTTTGCTTTAGGTTTGAGATTGCCTGTTTGAGATCGGGTTAACATTCTGTGTGTTTTGCCCTGATATGGTTCATGAGGTTGATTATATCCTGTAAGGTCGACTACCAGTGAGACACATGGAGAGTTGTTCTTCACTGCAGAGGACGACTTTACGGCGAAGGAGGAGGAGGAGTTGTTTTCGGTTTGGCTAGGTTTTGTGGGTGTGATTGGAAGGGATGACTCGGTTATGATATGTGTTGGAGACATGGGTTCTGTTGTTGGGTTTGGGCTTTTGTTTTGGGATTCATTGGATACAGGTGGTGTTGGGTTGTCCATTTGGGCTGGTTTAAATGTGTTTATAGTTGGTGGTAGAATTGAAGGTGTCGATTTTGGTATGAATTTGGTATTATTTTTGGTTCTGGATATTGACATTGGGCTAATAAAATTTGGTGGTGCAACATTCGGTGCCTCTTGACCATTACTCACTTGAAATGGAAAAACCTGTTCATCAAACAAAACATGGCGTGAGATATGAATTTTGCCAGTTTCAAAATCTAAGCATCTATACCCTTTATGAAGCTTGCTGTATCCCAAGAAGACACATTTAGTTGACCGTGGAGACAGTTTATTCTGAGCATAGGGGCGGAGCCAGGGGTAGCAGAGGCAGCCAAAGGTTCTCAGTGTATCGTATTTGGGCTTTTCATGAAAGATTGTTTCAAATGGGCTTTTATGATTGAGTCTTGGTGTCGGTAGTCTATTTATGATGTATACTGCGGCATCAAAAGCATAGGCCCAATATGTTAATGGAACACCCGCATGAGACATTAGTGCCAATCCTGTTTCAACGATGTGTCGGTGCTTTCTTTCTGCACACCCATTTTGTTTAGGTGTATGTGGGCATGAACTGCGTTGAGTTATACCATTTTGGGCTAGATATTGGGTCAAGGCCTGGTATTCTCCGCCCCAATCTGCTTGAAATGACTTAATTGGCCTGCCAAAGAATTTCTCCACAATAGCTCGAAACTTGATAAACACATTAAGAACATCAGACTTATTTTTGACAGTGAATAGCCATGAGTATTTGCTGAAATGATCAAAAAATAACACATAATAAACGGAATTTTCAACAGACTTTATTGGAGATGGGCCCCAAACATCGGAGCAAACAAGTTCAAGTGGCTCTTTAACCTGATAAAAAGAGTTCGGAAATGCCAATTTCTTGGCTTTGCTAATGCAACAAGCATGACACAAGGAATTATTGGAAGAATGAAAAGAAATTGAATTATCATTCAATGTTTTTCTAATTGTCCTAATGGAAGCATGGCCAAGTCGAGCATGCCAGGTAGATAGACACGTAAGATGTGCACGAATTGGCTGTCTGTTGAACTGGATCGGATAAAGACCATTTTCACTCCGGCCTCTGTATAAAACATGTCTTGTGGGGATATCCTTCACATCAAAATGGTAAGGAAATAATTCCAAGGAGACATTATTATTTTTGGTGAAGGAGTGAACACATAATAAATTATTAGAAGAAGCAGGAACATGCAGGATATTATCAAGTTTAAAGGAATTTGAACCAGCAGAAAATATTGAAGAACCAATATTTGAGATAGGTAGAGTTTTACCATTTCTGATTGTTACTGAATCGGGGCCAGAGTATTCATTGTGAATCCCAAGGTTCTCCAGATCAGCGGTGAGATGGTGAGTTGCACCCGAATCTGCAAGCCAGGTGCTTGTGTTTGGTGGCTGTATCGCTGCAAGGTTGTTTTGAGGCTTCACTGTTGATTGGTTTCGGTTGTTTGGATTTCTGGGTGTAGGGCATTGTAGCAGAATGTCCAAATCCATTGCAGTTATAACAGGTATAGTTTTGAGTGTCAGTACTATTACCTCCCTGCACATAGGATGAGGATGGTGCCGAATTAAAATTTTGTGAAAAATTCTGCCTACCTCTACCTCTTCCTCCACGCCGTCCTCTTCCTCTAGATTGAGGGTTTTGGCGTGCTGCAAACTGAGCGGTAGGAGGGATTGCAACTGTGGTTTGCTCTGCTCCAAGCTGTGATTCCTCGCTGAGCAGTAAGCCATATAAGTTGTCAAACTTAATAGGCTCTAATTTTGCCTCTAGGGCTCTAGTAAAGGGGCGGTAAATTTCTCCCAAACCGCCAAGAACTGCATCTACTAGTAGTTCTTCATCAATATGGCTGTTAAGGGCTGCCAATTGATCAAAATAGCCCTTAGCACGCTGCATATAGGATGTAATTGACTCCTGTTTTCGCTCTATTTTTAATAAAGCTGCTCTAATCTGGCGAATCTGTGGTTTCGCACCAGACGAGAATGAAGTAACAAGCTTCTCCCAAGCTTGTTTGGCAGTGGTAACACCGACCACTTGAGATAGGACTCCTTCGGATAGAGAACAAGTGATCCAGGCAAGGACCATCTGATCTCGTTGGAACCAGGTTTGGTAGGCTGGATTTGGTTGGTTGTTCAAGGTTGATGGAGGTGCTGCATTGTCTCCTTCAATGTGAGCGGTTAGGTTGTAGCTTTGTATAATCGGTTTGATTTGTGCCTGCCAAAGAAGAAAGTTTGTTGGAGTGAGTTTAACCGAAACTTGTTGAGAGATGTTTGGAAAAGGAGAGATGGAGGTTGTTTGGGCGGTAGAGGAGCTTGTTGCTTCCACGATCGACATGGCTGGAAAAGGTTTAGGCGAGAAAAAGAAATTTCTGGTTTGGTTAAAACACTATAGCCCTGATACCATGTAAGAGCCTTTGAAGGAGTAATTTTATTGATCTTGATAAATGATACATATAATGAAGAGTTGTACAATACAGAAAGTCTTGAGGTTAAGAGTCGTTTAAGGCTAAGGTTTAGCAGCAGCTATCAGCTAAGGCTAAAGGTAAACAACTAACAGGTTAGGATAAATACAAGTAAGATAAATACACTTAATTACATTGCCTTATCAGTCCCTAGCAAACTAGTGTAGACAAACAAAAATTAAGATTTAAGATAATGAGTCATGTTCAAATCTTTTGAAAAACTTTGAATATATACATATATCAAGGATCAATTCAATTTATGAGATCAGAATAACAAAGAATATTAAGAGTATCCAATTCAATAGATCAAGATATAGCAAGCATCCTCATTCTTAAGTAACCATAATCAAAGTAGCTCTAATCACTTATCATTTATCAAACCTATAACTACTTCTTCCTATAAGCTTATGTCTTCATCTTTATCTCCACTACTCAAACAATTGCATATCATGAATACAAATCAAGAATTTCGTATGGGTTATAATGATTTTTCAAAGGATAATTGTTTTAGAAAAGTGAGGTTACTAACCTCAAAGTGTTCATGCTTAGGGGTTACTAACGACCTTTATTTTATTTGTGTGAGGCTACTAGCACTCTAGAGGGACAATACTTCTGTCGATCCATGCCTCTTATCCTCTTCCCAAGGGTTACTAACTCCTTTTGTTTAAAGAGAAGAGTGACAACAATGGATTTATATTTTTATAAGGCAAAAGATATCTCTACTCCTCTTACATGAAAAACACTTTTTTTTATGGAAAAGATTTTTTTTAAAACTGCCCTTCTAATATAGATAGTCCCCCACACTCATTTTTGACATATTCATAAAATACTCTCATAAGTGTAGTTTCAATAAAAATTAAACACAAGTTCTAGAAATAGGCAATCATAGAAATAATCTATGGTAAGGAATTATCACAGACTTCAATTATACCTAATCTAAGAAATAAGATATATCATACTATAAATCAATCAATGAATCAAACGTTCTTAAAAATTCTAAGATATCATCAATCAAAAATCAAATCAATAACTCAAAATATGCATATAAAATCAAAATTTTGTCAAAATTTTCGAAAAAATTATACCAATTTTACCAATTAATTATGCATTTAGATTCACTCCCCCACACTTAAAAGATACATTGTCCCCAATGTATTAACAAGCGTGGAAAATCAAAGCAAAAATAATATGCATCTTTAAAATCCTAATTAACCTATATAACCTATATCTATATAAATCGCATATCAAGGAAAAATCAATCAAAATATTGCAAGAAAAATTAAATGGAGTTAAGGTTTAAGAAAACTTAGGGGTTTAATCCAAGCATAAGCTCCATTTGATTTCTTCATATCGGTGAAAAGCTCCTTTTTTTCTCCTTTGGTATGGAAAATCCTCCCAATAAGCACCTTTCTTTAAGGTCTTTGGCTAGACAGCCTTAAAGAAGGTTATTCTTCAAGGGTGAAGGAATTTTGGGTGTAATCCTTCAACAGGTCTTCAATAACTCTACTTTCTTCAATGATTTTGATAGTTTCAAGTTGAATTTTATCAAGACTTGAAAAGATCAAAGCATCACGATTTGGCGATGGCATGGATGTAACCGGTGGTGGCATGGTTGGGCGCACGGATGGCACGGCATAGGCCGGACATGGCCGGGCATGGCACGGTGATGTCTCGGTGGGAAGCTTGCATGGCCGGTTGTGGAGTGCTAGTGGCGCGGACTGTTGCGGACATGGCCTGGTATGGCGTGTATGGATGCGCGGAAGGGGCAGACAAGGTTAGGCATGGCCGGGAAAGCGGTGCAAGTGGCGCGGCTGTGACTTGGCAGGGCCGGGCAAGTGACGCGGCAGGGACCTGGGTCATCCGGGCATGTGGCGCGGCAAGAGCTGGTGTCGTTCGGATGCGAGGCTCGGGTGGCCGGGCTGTGGCCGGGCTAGGCGCACGGGCTTGAGCTGTCTTGACCGGTGTTGGTCGGCTATGTGATGTCGATGGCCGGGTTATGGCCGGGCAAGATGGCTTGTGCGGCACGAGCTTAGCCGGGCTGAGTCCTTGAGCAGCTTCCTTCGGTGTATTGGCTAACATCTGGGCAAAATTCTCCAATATCTCTTATATGTCAGCAGTGCTGTGACCGAACAGGGGAATATAGATGAGAGTGTCGACAGACAATCTATCAGAAGCTCTTAATCCTTTGTAGAAGTTTTGAGCCAATCTTCTCTGATCATAACCATGATGAGGGTGAGCAGCACATAGCTTCTTAAACCTTTTGCCAAAATTGGGGAAAATTCTCCACTTTGCGTTAAAGAATGCTTCCAACTTTAGTTCTATGTTTAAGATCTATATCTTGCTTATTGGTTGAATTGCTTGGTTGGTCGATCTTCAGGGATGGTTGAACTTCTTTGTTGTTAACTTCTAGCTCATTCTTGGCTTCTTTTGCTCGATATTTCTTCTCTCTAAAGCTAGGGGGCTCAATTGCTTTAGACAAAGTTTCCAATGCAGGCGATATTGGTGAAGAATCTTCAATAGCTCCTTTCTTAACTCACTTAGAACTTATAACACAAACAAAATTGTTAGATTTCAACGGCATTTGAGATGAAATTCTAGGGTGGATGACTTCACCATCAAATTCCATGGTCAATGAACCATTGAATACATCGATCTTAGTATGAGAAGTCTTTAGGAAAGGTCTTCCTAATAAAAGAGGGCATTGATCTTTCGAATACTCCATTTTCATGATGAATATGTCGATAGGAAAAATTAGATGCTCAACTTTAATTAAGATATTCTCTAAAACACCTTTGGGATAAACCAAAGATCCGTCAGCTAATTGCAGAATAACATCAGTATTCTTCAAAGAACCAAGATTTAAAGATTTGTAGAAAGAATAAGGCATCACACTTAAAGAAGCACCTAGATCAAGCATCGCATTCTCTATAATACTTCTCCCAATAGAACAAGTAATAGAAAACGTACCTGGATCTTTGCACTTAGGAGGTAAACTCTTTTGAAGCACAGCAGAGACATTAGCTCCAGCGCTTACCTTACCTTGTAATCTTTTCTTGTTGGTACAAAGTTGCTTAAGGAATTTTGCATAATTCGGAATCTGTTGAATGGCATCAAGAAGTGGGATGTTGACCTCAACTTTTCGAAATATCTCCAAAATATCTTGATCATCATCTTCTTTCTTTGACTTCTTCAATCTTGATTGAAAAGGAATTAGGTTGGAATCGGTTTTAGACTTGTTGGAATCACACTCACCTTTTCCTTTAGGTTGAATTGCGGCATCTTCTTTGTTTGAATCTTCAATCGGCGCAGCTCCTTTGTTATTGGGTTCATCTTCAATCTTGATTTCAGCAGGCACTTGTAAATTTTCTTTGGTGTAGCTCGGCTCTCCTTTAGCTTGTTGATGTGCGGCAAGGTTTGGATAAGGGGCTTTCAACTCTTTTCCACTTCTTAAAGAAATTGCACTAACATTCTCTCTAGGAGGTACCTTTGGTTGTGATGGAATCGTTTGTTGACCTTGTGTCTTGAGATCACTCAAATCACTAGCTAATTGGCTAATTTGTTTTCTCATCATCTCCATAGCTTCTTTGATTTGTTGCATCTCGATGGAAATAGCTTGTGAAGATTGAAAATTAGGTCTTTGAAAATTCGGCCTTCCTTGAAAATTACCTTGGTTCCCATATTGTTGACTTGGTTTTTCAGGTCTCCAATAAGGTTCAGGCTTCCTTTGATAAGCTCCTTGTAATCCCACGGCATTGACTCCTTGTTTGTTGTCTTCCAAAGTAGCACAAACCCTAGGCACACTTGAAAAATTCGCATGGAACAAATCAGTGAGCAAAGCGATTTGCTGATTCGTTTCTTAAAGTTGTTGCTCCAATGAGGTGGAATAGGTAGAAACTTCATTAATTCTTCTTGTAGGGCCTTCTCTTGAATAGTCTTCTCGAGATCCAAATTGTTGAGTGTTTGCAGCCATATTTTCCACTAAAGACCAAGCTTCGGTAGGAGTTCTGTCTATGAAAGCTCCTCCACTTGCAGAATCGATGGAAGATCTGTCAAACGGTAGTAATCTTTCGTAGAAGTACTGGATCAGCAACTGTTCATTGATTTGATGATTGGGGCAGCTCGCTCAAAGTGTTTTGAAACGTTCCCAATATTCATGCATTGTTTCTCCATGGCGTTGCTTAATTCCGCAAATCTCCTTCCTTATACTTGATGCTTTGTGTGCAGGAAAGTACTTTTCCAAGAACAACTTCTTAAGGCTCGTCCAAGATGTGATTAAACCAGTGGGTAGTAGGTACAACCAATCTTTTGCTCGGTCCATAAGAGTGAACGGAAAGGTTCTTAACATGAATTGATCTTCAGGAATACCTTGAATACTTGTAGATACGCAGGCCATCTGGAAATCAGTTAGATGTCGGTGAGGATCTTCTCCAGGCAAACCATGAAATTTGGGTAAAATATGAATAAAAGTTTTCAGTTGTATCTAGGTATTGAATGGCTAAGCGTTTGGCATTGACGTTTGGTGCAGCTAACTCTCTCAGAGTTTTAGGTTGTTCTTCTTCAGCCATGTTTTCTGATGATGTTGAAACAGCAGATCTAGGAGAACTAGGTTGAGATTTTGAATTAGATGACTCCTCTTCTTGTAATCGGCTTCGTGTCTTCTTCTTCTTCTGAAATAGTGTTCTTTCAGGCTCACGATTGAATTCTAAACCTTCAATACCACTACTTCTTGTCTTTGGCATGCAACTTCCTAGAAAAATCAAACAAAACTAAAAAGAAAAATTAGCAGTAACAGTTCTTAAATAAAAATTAAAAAGCAAAAACAGAAAATAAAAATATTTTTTTTTTATTTTAAAAAGGAAAACGGAAAAGAAAATTTTTTTTTTTTTCAAAAATCGGAAACCCTAATTATTATTATTTTTTATCGCAAACTTTTTTTTTAGAAAAATAACAAAAAGGAAAACTTTTTTTTTAAGAAAAAAACGGAAAAAAAAAAACAAAAACTAATTCTTGGATCTTATCTCTCTTCACTTCCTCTCAATTCAATTCCCTTCCCCGGCAACGGCGCCAAAATTTATGATCGTGTCGTCAATGACCATAAAAATAATCCCCACAATAAACTAACTAAAATAGCTAGGGCAACTAGGGGTCGAATCCCACAGAGAAGGGTTATGTGATGAAAGAAGGAAAATAAAGAAAAATCTTTTCCAAAGAAATCAATAAGAAAACAGGGTAAAGATGTGGGTAAAAGAAACAATGATAATTAATCCTCTAAAAAAAATTAAACTAAAAATAAAGCAAAGCAAATTAAATCTAAATCTAAATCTAAAACAGAATATAACATAAAAAATAATTATAAAGCATATTTCTTCTCTGATGGTATGATTCAATCAAATTACCTATGGATCATCGACATAAAAGGTGAATTAAGCATCTTATTCTTGACTGACAATTGATATAGGTTTCCCAACATGTATTTTAGATAAGAGGCCGATTAAAGCTGTAGTTATCCCTTTTATTCCTTCAGCAATCGATTACTTTTTTAGGGCTTAAAAGATCACTTAAGAACAAAGCATTAAGATTAATTAATTTTACACACATGCCTACAAAGTAGAACCATACGAAGAGAAATTTCTCGCCCTCCGTTAGACAAATACCCATTAAGAAGCGATTAAACAAACCTAATTTGCTACAATCAATCAAACTTGAGTGGTTAATTCTAAGCTTGATCTAACCATAGATCTTCCTCTTACATCGTTAGTGGCCACATAACTCAAATAAGATTCAGAATCATAAAATTATTTTAGGGTTTTGACTACTATCATCAAGAACTTAACACAAAATTATAAGTATAGAAATCTCACCATAATCAATTGATTGAATTCACCAAAGGATCAGAAGTATTAAGGATTTAGCTACTCATGGACTTAGGAAAATCCATGAGAGGCATAAGAATACTTACAGAGCAAAGGAGGAACGATTTCTCCCCCTTGAAACCCTAGGGTTGTCGCACCCCTCTATGGCTAGAGAGGGTGCCGACTTCCCCCTTCTAAAATTAGACAAAACCTAAACTAAAAAAAGGTAGAAAAAGAATAAAACAATATCTAAGTATCTAGTGTAAAAGTATGTGATTTGTGATACAGGAGGTGGCTATATATAGTGGAGGATAGGGGTAGGACGGTTTAGCTCTAACTTAGACTCCAAGTTGGATTAGATGTCATCCTAGAGTAGAATCCAAGTCAAAATAGGATTCTGGAATTTTCTGGATTTCTGCAGAAACTTCAACTTGATATTCGGGCTTGAAGATGACAGATCTAGGCTTTGCACTTCAAAAGAAAGTTGTAGATCTCGGAGTTAGCTTTCCAACAGCTTCTCATGTGCTTAAAACGGACATCTGAGCAGAAAGTTATGGCCTTTCTACGAAGACTGCGCTGAAACCGGGTTTATATCGCAAATCTGCGGGATTATTGCGGGATTTGGATATTCTTTTGGATATTAGGCCTACAAATTGGGATTTTAACTCCAATTATAGGTTTATATGGGCTGATTATATTCCCATATAAATAATCCAAAAATCCTCAA
Organism: Corchorus capsularis; assembly: GCA_001974805.1. Taxonomy (NCBI): domain Eukaryota; kingdom Viridiplantae; phylum Streptophyta; class Magnoliopsida; order Malvales; family Malvaceae; genus Corchorus; species Corchorus capsularis. Next base: position 26,627 of record AWWV01006666.1, read on the forward strand.
CTTCAGGGCTTCATCTGGCTTGGCTTCAATCCTTTGCCAATAAAGCTTCAAATCTTCAATTTTTACTTCTTGAATTAATTCTTCAATTGGCTTCAAATCTTCAAAATATCTTCAAGAAATCTTCAAAACACGAACTTCGCATCTTCAAATCTTCATTCCAAATGGCTAAGTCCATAGTTGTGTTAGGTTCAAATCCACCTTTGAGACCTGATCGGACCAAAATTATGCATCTTTTCATGGTCATTTTCCTATGCTTTAGGGTATATTATGCTTGATTATGCCTTATATTTGGTATATTTGTGTTTATAGGTGTTACAGTGAAGAAAAGTGCAAAATCACCATATTTGTATCTTTTTGGAGCCTTTTTGGATGATTATTTACACAAATATTTTCCAAGGACAATTTGGATGAAGAATGGAGCCAATATGATCGTGATTGAAGAGCTTGAAGAGTCAATTTTATCATCATAAGATTGATTTTAAAGAGTTTGAAGCAAAGGAGCAAAGTTGAATTTCAAGTCAAGAAGACATGTCAAGAGGCGTCATAGCACTGCAGCACATGGGGCGCGAGGCAAACCACATGGGGCGCCAAGCTTGCCGCATGGGCGCCCATCGCTAGTCGGGAGCACCACCCAGCACCCACATGGGCACTGTCGACATGGGGCCTGAGGCCAACGCCCTGGGCGCACAAGCCATTGACATGGGCGCCCAGGGGGAGTCGGGGCCAGCAATGCGCGCGCGCCAGCATGCCATCACGTGTCACTTCACCTTGAAACTTCTCCAATTGTTTCCAGATTTGGCGACCCTTCTGTATTTTGGCCATAACTTTTGATCCAAAGCTCCGTTTGAGGCAAATGAGTAGCCGTTGGAAAGCTAACTCCAAGATCTACAACTTTTGTGTTTTGGTGGAAGCCCAGTTCGGACGTTTTCATGGACGAAAATGCCCCTGAAGTCAGCGGACAGAAACTGTCTTGGGCCTGTTTTGCGGGATTGATCCAATTGAGCCCAAATTCTTATTTGGGGTAGCTTGAAGACTTGGAGAGCAGCCCAGCACGTCCTTAGGGTTTGTTTAGCTCTAAATTAACCCTAAGCCACCCTCTATAAATACCCTCTTAAGTCTAAAACCCTAGCACACCTAGAACAACTTACAACACAACTTTTATCTCTTTTTCTCTCTAGGTTTTGCGCTTTGGGAGAGGAGGCAGCCGCCTCCTCCTCTTTTCCTATTTGGTTTGTAAGTTTTCAATCTCTCATGGATTGGAAACTCCAATCCATGAGAGGTTAAACCTTTTTACTTCTTTTCCTTAGGTATTTTTGATCAATAAATCTATGGTGAGACTTTTGTTCTTAATAATTTAAGCTTTTTCCGTTTGAATATGTTTCTTATCTCTATGCTTCATCTTATGTGTTCATATTTTGATTGATTTGGTGCACGACATATCTTGAGATTTATGAATGCTATAGTTAGATTCAAGTAGCTTGAGTCAAGCTAAATTTGGTCCAAGTAACAATTGTAATTCTAGGAGTCCTAGGTTCAATGGGATATCAAACCTTGTTGAAATCTTTAGGCCGAGATGGAAATTGATGTAGGCAAGTTTGGTATTGATTTATCATGCATGTGGAAAAGTAAATCTTAATGCTTGTCCTATGATTCTTCACAGGGTGAATGTTTGATTAGGAACAATAGAGATTAATCGTCAGCGAGATGCGGGTTAATTCTTCTTAGCATGTTGGAGGGTCGAGTATTCCTCTCCTATACCAATTATTCAAATGGAGTTGTTTAAGATATTAAGAGGATTACTGATCGTGTCGTCTATGACCATAAAAACAATCCCCACAATAAACTAACTAGAATAGCTAGGGCAAGTAGGGGTCGAATCCCACAGAGAAGGGTTATGTGATGAACGATACAAAGAAAGAAAGATCTTTTCCAAAAATCAAACAGAAAACAGGGGATCGTAATTATCAATTTATAAAGAAAACAATTAAACTAAAAATAAAAACAAAGTAAATTAAATCTAAATTTAAATCTAAAGCAGATTAATAAAGCAAACAATAATTATAAAGCATACTTCTTCTCCAATGGTATGATTCAATCAGATTAACTATGGATCCTCGATTTAAAAGGTGAATTAAGCATCTTATTCCTGACTGACAACTGATATAGGTTTCCCAACATGTATTTTAGATAAGAGGCCGATTAAAACTGTAGTTATCCCTTTTATTCCTTCAGCAATCGATTACTTTCTTAGGGCTTAAAGATCACTTGAGAACAAAGCATTAAGATTAATTAATTTTACACACATGCCTACAAAGTAGAACCATACGAAGAGAAATTTCTCACCCTCCGATAGACAAATACCCATTAAGCAGCGATTAAACAAACCTAATTTGCTACATACAATCAAACTTGAGTGATTAATTCTAAGCTTGATCTAGCCATAGATCTTCCTCTTACATCGTTAGTGGCCACATAACTCAAATAAGATTCAGAATCATAAAATTATTCTAGGGTTTTGACTACTATCATCAAGAACTTAACACAAAATTATAAGTATAGAAATCTCACCATAATCAATTGATTGAATTCACCAAAGGATCAGAAGTATTAAGGATTTAACTACTCATGGACTTAGTAAAATCCATGAGAGGCATAAGAATACTTACAGAACTAGGGAGGAACGATTTCTCCCCCTTGAAACCCTAGGGACGTCGCACCCCTCTATGACTAGAGAGGGTGTCGACTTCTCCCTCTTCTAAAACTAGAGAAAAACCTAAAAACTAAAGAAAGGTAGAAAAAGAGAATTATCTAATATTTGTGATGTGTAAAATTGTGTGCTTTGTGATACAGGAGGTGGCTATTTATAGTGGAGGAATAGGGTAGAATGGTTTAGCTCTGACTTGGTCTCCAAGTTGGATTAGGTGTCATCCTAGAGTAGAATCCAAGTCAAAAGAGGATTCTGGAATTTTCTAGAATTGTGCAGGAACTTCTACTTCGATTACAGGCTTGAAGATGGCAGATCTGGGCTTTTAAATTCAAAAGAAAGTTGTAGATCTCGGAGTTAACTTTCCAACGGCTACTCATGGGCTTAAAACGGACATCTGAGCAGAAAGTTATGGCATTTCTACGAAGACTGCGCTGAAACCGGGCTTATATCGCAAATCTGCGGGATTATTGCGGGATTTGGATATTCTTTTGGATATTAGGCCTACAAATTTGGATTTTAACTCCAATTATAGGTTTATATGGGCTGAGTATATTCCCATATAAATAATCCAAAAATCCTCAACTTCAGGGCTTCATCTGGCTTGGCTTCAATCCTTTGCAAATAAAGCTTCAAATCTTCAATTTTTACTTCTTGAATTAATTCTTCAATTGGCTTCAAATCTTCAAAATATCTTCAAGAAATCTTCAAAACACGAACTTCGCATCTTCAAATCTTCATTCCAAATGGCTAAGTCCATAGTTGTGTTAGGTTCAAATCCACCTTTGAGACCTGATCGGACCAAAATTATGCATCTTTTTAAGGTCATTTTCCTATGCTTTTAGGGTATATTATGCTTGATTATGCCTTATATTTGGTATATTTGTGTTTATAGGTGTTAAAGTGAAGAAAAGTGCAAAATCACCATTTTTGTATCTTTTTGGAGCCTTTTTGGATGATTATTTACACAAATATTTTCCAAGGACAATATGGGCTGAGTATATTCCCATATAAATTATCCAAAAATCCTCAACTTCAGGGATTCTTCTGAGCTTGTCTTCAATCCTCTGCAAATAAGCTCCAAATCTTCAATTTTTACTTCTTGAATTAATTCTTCAATAGTCTTCAAATCTTCAAAATATCTTCAATCACGAACTTCGCATCTTCAAATCTTCATTCCAAATGACTAAATCTATAGTTGAGTAAAAAGTCTCCAAAATAGCTCCAAAAAGAGTGAAAAACAATAAGTTTTCACTTTTCTTGTCTTCAAGACCTAAAAACACAAATACAAGCAAAATAGGGTAAAAACACATATAAAAGTAGTAAAAAGTATATAAAAATAGCTATAAAAACATGCATAATTTGAGCTCGATCAATTACTTTGTTTCAATGAAAGTTGATGTCTACGTCTTAGGCTATATACCGATTTGGGATGATTTATGATTCTTAATTGATTGCAATTTAAGTCAAATTTATGCTTTGTGTCTATGATCCATGATTCACTTGATCAAAATAATTACCTAAAGGAGAAGAAGTATGCTTTTAATTAATTGTTTCTCTTAAATTGTTTTCTTAGTCATTAGTTTAGATTTATATAATTGTTTTCTAATTTAGTTTACCTATTTTAAAAACCTATAAAAATCCCCTTTGGTAGGATTTTCTTTTGTGTAATTTGGCTTTGATTTGCTCCTACCTTCTCTGTGGATTCGACCCCTACTTGCCCTAGCTAATAGTTATAGGTGTGTGGGGATTTATTTTGTGATTTGTTCAACGACCGATCAAGACCCGCCAAAGATCAACTTGAATTACCAAACTTCTAGATTTGTATGTCGACACCCTTCACAAAGTAAACCTCCTTCGTTCGTCGGCCTTAGACCCTCAATTAGACCTGCAATTGAACACCTAAGATCACAAGATTCATAAACAATTAAGCTCACAAGACCTAAATGTTTGCTAGGACTCTACAAGATTGAAGAACCCTAAAGTATGCTCAAACTAGAACAATGAAGCTAAGATAATCAATTGGGTGAATAACCTCAACTTTATTTAATCAACTTAACTTAACTTTACAAGAGAGATATGGACCCTTTATATAGGGGAAGGGTCGATGCATAAACCCCGGCCCCTTAACCTCCTTGTAGGCGGTTTACATATAAAGGAAGGGTCAAGGAAATAGCCTACTCCTTGTCCTACTAGGAAAAGTAAATAACATGATATAATTAATCAAGGATTGGACTTAGTCAAACAAGGCCCAACCCAATGTCTTATAGACTAATTAAATAGTTAATCTAAGATAGAATTAAGCCCAAACAAAGCAAACTAATGCTAATGGGCTCATGTCATGATGTCATTTCGTCCATCTAGAATCAATAGCAAGCAAAGTGATGAACTTGTAATTGATTGGTGTTTTCTTGCTCAAATCATCATCAAAGCTCTTCAATTGAACTTGAATGGTCTTCAAATCATCAAGATGACTTCGAACAAGGCCCAATAGTGCATCCTTGAACTTCTTAGCTCTTGATCTTGTCATTGGACCATTAGGCAAGCATAATGGATCGATTGGCACCTTCTTTGGTCTTGAAACAAGTCCATCATTATCTCCATGGTCTCCATGCATCTCCATGCTTCCTTGCAGCCCATGCACATCCTTTCCATGCTCTCCATGCTTGTCTTCAAGTCCATGATATGTCCTTGGCGTATCATTCCTTCCATGACAAGCCTTGGGCGCATCATTCCCTCCATGATAAGCCTTGGGCGCATCATTCCCTTGAAGAAGATTTGTCCTCAAATCTTTCTTGTAAGGAGTTTCCCATGAGCTACTAGATGATGTAAAGCTCTTCTTGGTCAAACTAACATCATTAACGAAATTATCCATACTTTGATAAAATCTTGGGGAACGATTATACATTCGTTGCATAAAATTTTTAACTAAGGTAGCCCAGTCATTGGCCTGATTATGTTCTTCTTCCATTGTACCTACACAAAAGAAAGTTAGTAGCAAAAATTCCTCACAAATGTGTGTGTATACCTTGTGTGCTCTCGTGTTTGCATTCAACCTATGGATTGGCGATCCACTAATCTCTTGATGATCTCACAAGATTATGTCTTTTACTAGCTTCAATAGGCCTAATAAGAGCAACTTGTTAGTGTACTCCTTTCTTCTCGTAACCTACTTGAGGAACAAACAATTAGTAGCAAAATTTTTGTAAATCAAAGGAAAGTGATCTCAAACCAAACCAAACCAATTATGTAGACTCTTATGTCGAATTCTTTCTCCAAACTTGCTGCACAAAAACTCAATCAAACACAATTCAATCAATTCAATCAATTAGAAACCCTAGTACCACTTAGATCCAATTTTGTACCACTTGTCTCCAATAGGGTTTCAACCTGAAAATTCTTCAAATTAAATCTCAATTAACAGCAAAAGCAACCCAAGAATCTCAAACAAACAATCAATTAGGGTTAATTGCAACCAATTGAATCAATTGCAAAAAACAAACCCTAATCCCCAAATAACCCGGATAAGAACCCTAGAAATCCAAAATTACGGCAAACACTACAGATTTTTTTTTATTTTTTTCAGTATTTTTCCCAGAAAGATCACACTAAAAGAAGTCTAAATCTCAAATTTCAAAGCTTTCTGAGCTCAAACGAGTCCAGAACAAAAATCACAAGTTTCTAGTCGAAATTTTTTTTTCTGATATTTTTCGATATAACTAATAGTTATAAGGACTCAAAATCTGAAATTTCAAAACAAACGGAGTTAAGATGAATCCACAATGAATTTTTGAAGTTTCTGATTTTTTTATTTTCAACAAGATGGATGAAGATGGATGAAAAACTTGATGATAGATGAATAGAAGGATAAATTTACCGATTGAAGATGATTAACCTATGCTCTGATTAGTAATTTATACGAATCTAGTTACTCTCAGTTCAAATCCACCTTTGAGACCCGCCAAAGATCAACTTGAATCACCAAACTTCTAGATTTGTAGTCGACAACCTTCACAAAGTAAACCTCCTTCGTTCGTCGGCCTTACACCCTCAATTAGACCTGCAATTGAACACCTAAGATCACAAGATTCACAAACAATTAAGCTCACAAGACCTAATTGTTTGCTAGGACTCTACAAGATTGAAGAACCCTAAAGTATGCTCAAACTAAAACAATGAAGCTAAGATAATCAATTGGGTGAATAATCTTAACTTTATTTAATCAACTTAACTTAACTTTACAAGAGGGATATGGACCCTTTATATAGGGGATGGGTCGACGCATAACCCCCCTTAACCTCCTTGTAGGCGGTTTACACATAAAGGAATGATCAAGGAAATAGCCTACTCCTTGTCCTACTAAGAAAAGTAAATAACATAACATAATTAAGCAAGGATTGGACTTAGTCAAACAAGGCCCAACCCAATATCTTCTAGACAAATTAAATAGCTAATCTAAGATAGAATTAAGCCCAAACAAAGCAAACTAATGCTAATGGGCTCATGCCATGATGTCAATCCGGCCATCTAGAATCAATAGCAAGCAAAGTGATGAACTTGTAATTGATTGGTGTTTTCTTGCTCAAATCATCATCAAAGCTCTTCAATTGAACTTGAATGATCTTCAAATCATCAAGATGACTTCGAACAAGGCCCAATAGTGCATCCTTGAACTTCTTAGCTCTTGATCTTGTCATTAGACCATTAGGCAAGCATAATGGATCGATTGGCACCTTCTTTGGTCTTGAAACAAGTCCATCATTATCTCCATGGTCTCCATGCATCTTTATGCTTCCTTGCAGCCCATACACATCCTTTCCATGCTCTCCATGCTTGTCTTCAAGTCCATGATAAGTTCTTGACGCATCATTCCCTCCATGATAAACCTTGAGCACATCAAAAATGTTGGAGATAAAACCCAAACAAACCACCAAGTAGCACACAAGTTACTAGTAATGAACCTTTAAATATGCCAATTCTACAAGGATGTCTAGTGGTGAAGGAGATTTACCTCCTGCTTGACCTATCCGAGTAAGACGTGCTCCACCTTATTTGTAAGACTATGAGGTTGATGCTCCAGGAGTAGTACAATCCATCCAACCTACTCCCAATGCAGTTTCTTCTGGTAAGGCATATCATATCTCTTGTTACTTGTCCAATTCACGCTTCCATGACCCTCACACAATTTTCATTGCCACGATTAACACCCTTGAGGAATCTAAGTCTTATTTTCAAGATAAAAATGATTCAAAATGGCAGCAGGCAATGATGGAAGAAATCCAAGCCTTGGAAAGAAATCACACTTGGGACTTGTGTTCTTTGCCTCCTGGCAAAAAGTCTATTGGTTGTAAATGGGTTTATAAGATCAAATTTAAAACTAATGGCACAATTGAGCGTTATAAGGCGCGGCTAGTCGCAAAAGGTTACACACAAGTTGAAGGGATTGATTATAATGAGACATTTGCACCTGTTGCTAAGTTGACCCTTATACGTTGCCTGCTTGCAATTGCTTCCGCAAAGAATTGGGTTTTGTCTAAAATGGATATGAACAATGCATTTTTACACGGTGACCTTCATGAAGAAGTTTACATGATTCCACCACCGGGATTCACTAATCCAGGAGATGATCGAGTATGTCGTTTGAGGAAGTCCCTTTATGGCTTGAAGCAGGCCTCAAGGCAATGTTTTGCAAAACTCACTTCAACTCTTCTTAAATGGCTTGCTGGAGATATTCGCACTCATTATGTTGCCTCGAAAGATCAAGTTGCAGACTTATTCACCAAAGCCTTGGACAATGATGATTTTCACTCATTACTTGCAAGTTGGGTATTACTGATCTTCATGCTTCAACTTGAGGGGGGAGTATTAGAATATATATGTGTATTATATGTATTGGGCTTTAGAGGTTTTAGAACGGCCCGATTTATGTTTAGTTAGGGTTGCTAATCCTTGTGTATAAATAGCCTA
>AWWV01006667.1:0-43940 GCA_001974805.1 Corchorus capsularis
ATTTTTTTGGCACGAAAATTTAGGGTGTGATTATATTAGGGGTTTTGTAATTGTAACAAATTTTTTGCATGGTCAAAATTAAATTGATTGAAACCATGAATGATATCTGGCAAAAAAAATAACCATGAATAATATAAGGCAAATTATTATATACTTCGTTCCATTTTAAATGGTCACATTTCCATTTTGGGTTGTTCCAAAAATAATGTCCACTTTCCTTAAATGGGAACTATTTTTACACAACTACCCTCTATAAAACACAACACACTAAAAATGGTGGGGCCATCTTTTGGTCATAATTGAAATGGGTAAATTTGGAAAGTTAAGAAAAAATAACGATTATATTAAATTTTGTGCCATATGCAAAGTGGCCATTAAAATTGGAACAACGGAGGAAAAATGGAAAATGGAAAAGAATAGGAAGGAAATTTTTTCAATCTAATAATCAAACTAAAAAAAGTCCATTTATGTTTGCATGAAACCAAATTTAGTACTTTTACTTAGAATATAATTATTAAAGAGAAAATGTTGTTGCATGTTTTTGTTTCTAAATCCTCAAAAAATAAGAATTAGCAAATCCAATCCTAACACCGAAGCTTTCGGTTTAGTTATAAACGGAACGTGTTTTCCGCCAACGTGGTCTGAAAGAGGAGAAATCCAACTAACCCAAACAAGTTTATAATATAATCTCTCCCTTCTCATCCAACTTTCCTTCAAGAAAGAGAAAGAAAAAAAAAATTCTCAATTCATTTTTCTTTCTCTTTCGCTCGAATCAAAAGGTGCCACCAAACATGTTGGTTCCGCCGGGGATTCGACGCCGCTTTTCGGCTTCTCTTCCTTTAGTGTTTCTCGTGGCCATATCATTTTCTGTTGCTGTCATCGCCGACGGTGGCTCCCAACAAGATGGCACCAAGTTACCTGGCTGTAACAATCCTTTCCTTTCGGTAATTTTAAATCGATTTCATTTTGCTTATTACTCCATAATAATAATTTGTTACATTGCTAAATGGGCGCATTTTATCTTTTAAGTTGGTTAATTTTTGATCTGAATGCCGAATGATTTGTATTAGTTCCAAATTGTATTGGTTATATTGTGAGAATTCTTTCCTCATTTTAGGGTTCTGACTTCTGAGGAAGAGATATAGAGATAGAGATGTAGGGGAAAGAAAAAAGGTTCTTCAATTGGAGAAATAATGGAAAGAAATTTTTGTGTGGATAGATTGAATTTTGATTTCTGTCTGGAATAGAAGTAGGGGATATTGCTTGCAGCTTACTTTGCCTGCAGGTGGCAAATTAAATATATATATATATATGGAAAGAAGAAATAAAATCATCTGCTTGAGTGGGTTTTTGTAATCAGATAGGGTTTCAAAAACGAGGTTTTCCATTACGATTTGCATTTGTACACAAAGGGCCTTTAGGATTGTTGTATGGTGGATAGATGGTGGGCAGCTGAATGTCATTTGCTGCTTTAGAGAGGAAGAATAAATTGGTTGTCATATGTGAAACAAGGAAGTCTTGTAGAGTGAAAAATGGAATATGGTGATTTTATCTATAAATTAGTGCTGTTTTAGGACAACAAAGACACAGTTAAGTTAAGTGGAAGGTAATTTATTCATGGACCTGACCTTAAACATTCAAACTCCTCGGGATGTAGAAAATTAGTGTGATTGTTGATGGATAATTGCATATATTGGAAATGAAAGAGTTTGTGTAACTAAAATATGTGGTACACCTGTTATTTTAGTGATTGTTATCTGAAGAATTTTGCAACTATTTTAAGCTATATTGTGATAGTAGCTGATCAGATATTGGTTGGTGCTGAAACTTATTTTAAAGAAAGATGGGTAAAAGAGAAGTACTGTACGTCATTTTCGATGTGGTAGTCTTGTCCATTTTCATAATTTGAAGTAATGGAGTGCAAAAGAGTGTTTATCCTGATACCTTGATGATTGAGTTCAAATCTTCCAGGTCAAGGTGAAGATGTGGGTTAACGGCAAGGAAGATGCTGATTTATCTGGGATATCTGCGAGCTTTGGAGCATCATTGCCTGAGGAAGCCAACAAAAGTCCCAAATTGCCCGCTGTTTTGTCAGATCCGCTTAATGGCTGTTCTAGTTCTTCTTCAAAGGTTCTATCTCAATTTATCATGTTATAACAAAATATTTTGTGAGATTTACTTTTGTCTTTCCTAGTATGAGTTTGAGCACAATTTTGTTGATTAAGTGAAATATAGTTATATGTATGAATGAAACCATGGGAACCTTCTAAAGTTTGGGGAAAATGCTGTAGTGTTGAGTTTATACTTTATTAAAATGTTAAATGAAGTATTTCACCAAAAAAAAATGTTAAATGAAGTGTGATAGTTGCTTAAACACTATTTTATCTGATTCAGCAAAATGAAAATTTGTTTAGCATCATGGTTAGAATCTTCTGTTTTACAGCTATCTGGCTCTGTAGCCTTGTCTACCCGGGGTGATTGTGATTTCACAACTAAGGCTAAAGTTGCACAGTCAGGAGGTGCTGCAGCCTTGTTGGTGATAAATGACAAAGAAGGTTATACATTTTTTTGTGCTGGCATATGCTATTGTATTTTAATTTTTGTTCCTATGCAGTTTGACAGAATGTAAGGTTTGTCGGTTTAATCTAAGCTTCCATTTTTCATAATTTGTCCAGAGATTGATGAGATGGTTTGTTCTGGGAATGATACTTCTTTAAATATTTCAATACCTGTTGTGATGATTCGAAAATCTTCGGGAGACAAAGTCAGCAAATATATGGCAGGAAACAAAGGTTCGCACTTGATCTCAAATGACATCTCTTTTTCCTTTTTTATTTCTTCGGATGTAAATTCCCTATTTCCTAGATGGTTTGTCATGATAAAGTAATAGTTTATTTTATCTTTCAAATGTAAAGAATAATGCTTTATTTTATCTTCTATAACATATTTTCTTCACATGGTTGTTAGTCTATGCTTTGGGTATAGTTTATATGTACATTCTTGACATGTAAATTCTTTATAATTCTTTAAGTTTATTATCGCATGAGAGTTCATGCATGCCAAATCATGTTAATTTCTATTGCAGTGGAATTTTTATTATATGCACCAAGTAGTCCTCTTGTGGATATCACGGTGATAGTTTTGTGGACAATGGCCGTTACTACAATTCTCACTGCTTCACTTTGGCAAGAGTTTGGCACTTCTGAGAATGCTGATGAACGCTATAATGAATTATCACCAAAGGTATACTGCATTCTGTTCTCTAATCATGATTATGAAGTTTTCAAGCAGTCTTTATGTTGATGTTTGTCTTAGAGATACTTGTTTAAACCAATTATAGGGAGTAATTACTAGTGATGTGAATAGATGTCCTCTAGAACCTTTGTTATCCTGAAAATCTCATTACCTAATAGTGTTTCATAAAAATTGTTTTGATGGCAACTGCACTTTTTAAGAAATCTGATTGTGTTCGTAATCAGCTCATGCTATTTGAAAGTTTAGCTGCTTATCCATATAACTCTTGCATCTGAAAGTATGGGTATGGAAGTCGTCAATGACTGTTCTGTACAGATGCATTTTTTTAAAGTATTTCTTTAATGGCACTATACATATTTAATGCTTTCTTTAAAAAGTTGTTTTTAACATAAACTTTTAATATATTTTAAGAAATTTTATTAGAATTTGCCCAAAAAAAAAATCTCCACGGTCATGGTGATGAACGTATTATCTTTAATCAGTGATCTCTGTCTGTCTGTCTGTCTGTCTGTCTCTCTCTCTCTCTCTCTCTCTCTCTCTCTCTCTCTCTGATTCTGAGTGGAAATAGGGATTTCACAAGTCATGTCATGGTCAATTTTATGACTATTTACTTCTCTATTCCTTTTTTAAGTGCTTCTGGATTCTCATTTTTCTTTTCAATTCTGTCATTATGGCATGATTTGCCTGATTACTGAAAGGAAATCTAATTGATGCTTTTTTTTCCTTCTGTTAGGAATCTTCCAATTCTGGAGGTGACGATGATAAGGAAATACTTGATATAAATGTAAAGGGTGCTGTTGTTTTTGTGATATCAGCATCCACTTTTCTGGTGCTACTTTACTTTTTCATGTCTTCTTGGTTTGTCTGGTTGCTTGTTGTACTCTTCTGCCTCGGTGGTGTTCAGGTAACACTTTTTTTTTTTTTTGCATGCGGTATGTTACATATCGTTTATATATGTAGACATGATTAGAAAATGCATTAGTGGATTGCCATACAATGGTGTATTTCTGCACATTTTATTTAGGAAAACACCATTTTGTGTCTTCTTGTATTGGTAAAATGCATGTAAATGGTACTGAAGCAGCTAAATTTTCTCTCTTTCCCTTTTCCAATTTTTCATTTTCTTGTTATTTGCATGGTGATGTATTGTCTAATGGACCTCTGTGTTGGATATTTGTTAAGTTTTTCTTTTATTAATTTTTTACAGGGTTTGCATAATTGCATCATGACACCTATATCAAGGTATGCTTCAAATTTGCTCATGCTTGCTTCTGAACTTGTCAAATAGCTGTTATTCTTTTACAGGATCTATTTTCTCTTTGTCCCTGTTCCTAATATAATCGTACAATCAGAAAATGCAGAAATTGTTCACAGAAGACACTGAAATTGCCTCTCTTTGGGGAGGTTACAATCATCTCACTCGTGGTTGCAATATTCTGTGTGATATTTGCTGTTGTGTGGGCTGTCAATCGGCAAGGAGATGGAGCATTTTCATGGGTGGGGCAAGATATTCTTGTAAGTCTTCCATACCACCACTTGAATTCCAGACTGACTGTTACTAGTACTATTATCGTTATTGTTATTGTTGTTGTTTGGGAGGTCCTTTAAAATAAATATTCATAAATCATATTTTCTCTCTTTTAAAAAATTTTTATTACTTTAAGGTTTTTAAACTAATTAAAATTGAAGAGTGGGGAAAAAAAGTGAAATTGAAATTATTAATTATGGCAACAGGATCATCTAAGGATTATATGGGTTGGCAAAAAAGAATACCAATCACCTCTTCTGGATTCGGTTTAGTATTTACTATGTATTAAAGTAGTATATAGTTTTGGGATCACAATAATAGTTTTTGTTGTTGATTAATTGAAATATGATTATTTAAACAGAGTTTTGCTGATTTGGAGAGTTGATTTCGTCTAAAGTGAAAAGATTAAAATATAAAATCAGAATTGGTGGCTTTCAGCCATTAAAATGGCTGGATGAGAATAAAATGAAGAAAACAGGAGATGAGAATGAGAAAACAGAGAAGACAAGTAGATGAGTGAGAGGGTGTAAAGTTATGATTAGGTTTGTCAATATTTTTGTCTAAATATAAATGATTATTTGTTTGGAAGGACCTTTCAAACTTTGAAAATTATATATTTATGATGCTGCGGCAAGTGATTCACTGACAGTGTATAGGACTAATACACTGTCAGTGCATCCAATATAAATCCTATATATCTTATATAAGAGTAAATTGTAGGACAGCAAGGAGCTTGTATATTCAAATGAATAAATTGATGCTATTTCTGGGAATTAAGTAGGTTTTAAGATAAACTTTCAGGGTTAATTAAGCTTAGGGAAATTGTAAGGGTATTAGAAGGTTTGAGTGGATTAAGATTCAGGTCAGGAAATCCGAGGGTCAGTGAAGTTGTTTAGAAGCTGTTCTGGTGTGAACTGCAGTGCTTGATATGGGGTTTAAAGGAAGTTGTATTTAGGATCTTATAGAGTTATAGTTACAATATTAGTTCATTTCCTGGCTGACCCATCATGCAAAAGGTGAGTTAGAAGGTACGAATCAATCCCCGCCTGATGGTGCTACTGGATGGGTACACTAGAAGGAGGAGAATAGTGATCTCATATATGAATTTCTGATTATATAAACTATTATCCTTTTATTGTTATTCCTGTAACTTAAGGTTGGTATTAAATTTGATTTCTTGGTTTTTGTGTAGTTGGTTTCAACATTGTTGGATGCCTTTTGCATTGTGTTTGTTTACTGCCTGAAAATTGAATTTTTTCTTTTCTTTTTATTGTTTGGCAGGGTATCTCTTTGATGATAACGGTCTTACAGTTAGCTCGACTACCTAATATCAAGGTACCATGGTTTTGTTTATTATGTGTTTACAAATTATATTTTTCTCCTTGCCCTAATTGTTCTTCATGACGCAGGTTGCTACAGTGCTTCTCTGTTGTGCGTTTGTGTATGACATCTTCTGGGTCTTCCTTTCACCACTTATATTCCATGAGAGTGTAATGATTGCAGTAAGTGCCCATGCTTTTGGTGTTGTCTTAAACTACTTTGCTTCATGTCAATCATTGCTAAAGTATTTGGCAGTCTTCTGGTTTGACTCCATTGGAAGTATTGACTATTTGCATCTAATGGGGCATCAATGTGTTTTCTCATTACTTTTATTTGATGACCAAAATGTCAATCATGGCAGTTTGTTAATTTGGTTAGTCATTCTTTCCATGCGAGTAGCTGGTGCGGTGGTGCTTATGGGCATAACTAATAAAGCAATCAAATATTCGGTGATGGTACAAAGGATGCTTACTTGCTTAGTTTGGTTGAAGCTATGATTTCTGGCATATGCTTCTTCTGTCTGACTTATAAGAAATGATTTCTAGATTGCAAAATAGTCTTGGTTTTTATCACTCAAGATCACTTTGCAGGGCATCCTATTGGAGCTACTAAATTGATTTTAGTGTTTATTTTTTGAGTTTTTGCATGTTCTTTTTGCCACCTACTTTTTTTGGTTGCCCATACTTTATTCTCTCTTTTATGCCATTGACTGTTCCCATCAGAAATCTGGTCAATCTTGTGATATATTGCCTGTTGTCCTGTCAAATTATCAGTTAGCCTATTTCTATTGGGTGATGACCCGAGAATAGGCTTTCTACCTCTAGCATCGTTATGAAAAAACCCTATAAAGTGTACGTCAAGCTGGTTCATTACATATTTTTGCTGAGATGTTGTTTATTGAAAGAGGGCGAATTTGAATTTAAATACTGAAGTGCTAGGTCAAAGGAGGTTTTGATACCACATAAAAGAATCAAATAGTTCATTTTTTTTTTTTTTTTTGCTCGGCTCAAATAGTTCATTTATAACCATCCTGGATGTCAATGTGCTTGAGGGGTTAGTTCCTAAGTCAACTGATTCAGTTGCTAGTTCAATCCAGAATTATATGATTTAACTTGAAAGATATTTCAAATATGCTAGAACTTGGACAATACTATGTGCTTAAAAGGAAAATCCTGCTCCTTGAGAGATATTGGCTCCTGTTTTCTTCTCTTTTCCTTTTTTATTTCTTCCTTAAAAAAAAGGTGGGGTGTGGGGGGCTGTTTAAAATTTTTTAATAATGCTGAGAACCAGTCAACTCAAAAGCTTAAACCATAAAGTAACTGTACATGGTTGAGTTTTGTTTTCTGAGATTTTGATGCTGTTAATAGGTCGCTCGAGGTGACGGTATTGGTGGAGATTCAATTCCCATGCTCTTGAGAGTTCCTAGACTTTTGGATCCGTGGGGTGGTTATAATATGCTTGGATTTGGAGACATTCTCTTTCCTGGTTTGCTTGTTTCATTCGCTTACAGGTACAATAAAGAAAACAAGGAGCATCTTCCCAATGTTTTTTAATATGATTTGATTTAGCAACATTATTTTTTATTCTCAGGTTTTCAGTTTGCATTGTCTGCTCTTGTTTTTGAAGGGTTTCATCTTTGCATTATACTGCTTTGTGATTATATCCCTGTTTGGTTGTGTCAGATATGATAAGGCAAACAAGAAGCGTCTTGTCAATGGATATTTTCTATGGTTGATAATTGGCTACGGATTTGGTGAGTATAATTGCGTCATTGTTTCTCTGGCTGTTCATTTCTATCATTCTCGATTATGTCTCTAAGACTTCTTTCTCACCATTAGAATAATATGCTGTCTGTGAAAGATAACAGGATCATCAGGTTTACTCTTAAGTTTAAACTAAATTCAGTTGGTTGATCTTTCTATCTTCGCAATTATCATTTGTTGTCCAAGTTTCCTACAGATGTTTATTCAACTTGGGCATGATTTTAACAAAGTTTTACCTGGCATATATATTCTGTGATTTCAAATCATAGCAATTTTTGGCCAGTGTAAATGAAAGATTTGAGATCAGCATCCGCTTAGTTATCATGTACTTCTATTTAATTGAAGTCGTCATTTCTGGTTATCACTTATTGTACTTTAGCTTCAAAGAGCAATTCCGTAATTCATGGTTATGGAAGTATCATAAGCATCAGGTGTATCACTTGCCAAATGTGCTTCATAATTCTGATGTTTGAATTGTGAAAACGAACAAACTTCTGAGGTGTATTCTATCAAGTTGGTTGAACTATTGTGGGTTGGATAAGAACAAGATAACTTTTGGGAAGCTATAGCTATACTTATTCGCTTTTAATGTCACAAATATTGCAGGCCTCTTCTTGACATACATAGCGTTATATCTGATGGATGGGCACGGCCAACCTGCGCTTCTCTATCTTGTTCCTTGTACACTAGGTAACAAAGCTTACCGTGGGTTTCTTGTCAAAAAGGATCTCTTTGCTCTATTGTCTTTAATTCTTTCTTTTTTTTCCCCTTTCCGGCTTCATTCTGACCCTTTTCTTCTTTCCCTTAGGGGTTACTGTCATATTAGGTTTGGTGAGAGGAGAACTGAAAGGACTTTGGAATTACAACCCAGAGTCATCATCTTCCGCGACAAATCCCTCCGGTGAAGCTTGATTCTTTCCCTACTATCTGTATTGGTTGTATATTCCTTTCAATAACTGAAATTCCTAAAATTTGTCAATAGTCCGCGAGATGAGTTCTCTTTGCTTAGCAATGTTTAATGTAGGACCGCAGGAAACAACTTATTGACAAGTTTGATGTATTTATTTATCTGTCTAACATGATATATATTGGGTTCAATGCGAACTTGAAAAATCAGAAATAAAAATTTTGTTCCAATTTAGAACTTCATTCTACTAACAGATTACCTTACTCGAAAGACATTTTTTTGCCATCACCAAGTTCATTTTTTTGCCATGTAATCCTTGAAACTCTTATTATGCTGTGCCTGTTTTGGAAAAAAAAAAGGAGAAAGAGAACCCTAATAATAATAATAATAATAATAATAATAATAATAATTGTCTATTACCATGAATTATTAAAGCAGTGCTGATTGCTGAGGATAATAATCAGTCTTTATCTCATCAGAATACAAAACTGCTTACATGTTTTGGGTAGAAATCTAGGAAATTTGGTAATTAGGAGTTGAACTTTCTCCCTCTTTGATTCCTTGTTGATATAATAGCTGAAACAAAATCATCCAATGCTTGAATGGAAGACCCTTTTTCTTTTCCTTCCTCTCTCACAGCTGCCCTTATATGTTGTGCAATCTCTTGAGCTTTCTTCTTCATATCCCCTCCTTTCCCTTGCTTGCCCATTACTAACTCTATCACTTTCTTCACTTGTTCCCTTGAAATACTAGTGTGCATTCCTCTAGTCAACTCCACCGAGACACCCATTTCCTCCACCAGCATTTTGGAATTAAAAGCCTGCTCTGCCGCCATAGGCCACCCTATCATTTTCAGTCCCTGGCTTAAGCTCTCCAACGTCGAATTCCACCCACAATGGCTTAAGAATGCTCCTGTTGATTCATGTGACAATATCTCCAATTGGGGTGCCCAGTTTTTAACTAACAGCCCTTGATTACTCTTACTCATCCGCTCTTCGAATCCTTGTGGTAACCATTCTGCTCTGAAATCAGCTTTATGTCGAAACCTAGTGGAGGTCTTATAACCCAAATGAAGGGGTTCCCACTGTCTTCCAAACCTTGAGCTAATTCCGTCATTTGGGATGGAGTAACAGTATTTTGAGAACCAAAAGAGATGTATAGAACTGAATCAACTTCATGCATATCAAGCCACTTGATGCATTTCTCAGGAGAAAGTCCAGGCTTTTTTCCTGCATGTTGCTGGGATAATAAACTATCAGGATTCGAAGAAGACGAATTAGACTTGTTTAACAAGGTTTTAAGTAGAAGAGGGCCTATTGTCCAAATAGGAAACTTGGTATACTTTCTCAACGACTCCAATCCCAATGGCTCAATCTCTTGAACCGTGTTGCACAACCACCCAAAAGACTTGAAAGAAGCTGAAAACTGAGCCTGCATAAACCTGGACGGTGGATCACTAGTCACTACCATCAGCTTTTCTCATAAATTCATGCAGTTGAGAGACATGGAAACGACATCTTTCAGGAAACCCTGGCAAACTAAATTCGTCAGAGTGTGTACTTTGCCTATGGGGAAGATTCAACCAGAATGAAGCAAAAGCCAAGGTTCCGTAAGCTCCACCGGTAGCAAATGAAATGTGTAGAATCCCTGTGCTCTTTGCAACATCCGCAACCCATCCAAAGAAAGGATCTGATATTATACAAAGAGGAGGCTTCCCACCTTGTTTGGCTATGATATCGAGTAACAAGCCATGAAAGGGTGTTTGGAGACAAGGAGATGAAGTGAGGAGCTTACCGATTTGATGCAAAGGTAAGTTTTCAGTGTTTTCTGTGTTGGGTGGGAGGCCATGGTCGGCACCGTTGAAAGGAAGCTCGGCCAAGTGGATCCCACCATTACCATGGCCAAGAGTGGAGCGGAGATATTCAACATTGAGAGGGGTGTTGGCTATGGTTATGTTGAAGCCTGTGCGGAGGTGGATTTGTTTTGCAAGAGCAAGAAATGGAATAAGATGGCCATGAGCCATAAAAGGGAGCATTACTATTTTTATCATCTCCTCTTTTTCACAACCCATATTGATCTGATCTCCTCCTCTTTGCTTCTCTCTCTTGTTATATAGAGTTGCCAATTGTTTTTGTAGGTGAGTTTCCTTGAAATATCGGCAAGCATATTAAGCCGCCTTAACCTCTTATCTTAACAGTAATTTACTGTTTTGTTAGTATACGTTGTTCGCCTGGATTCCATCAACTTTTCTATATATAATATGCTTTTACCTACCTACTATACTATCATTAAAACTATCGAGCTAGATAGCGCTATATAATCTTAATTTTTTCCATTGTCAACTTTTTTAGTTTGTCATCGATTACTTTAGCTTGTTCTCTAATCAACTTTTCAAAATGGGTGTTTACTTTTCATTTTCTTCAATGAATTTTTGTCCCTTTTCCATTGGTTTTCCTATCTCTATTACACAATATTTCCCTGTCATACGAAGAAAATTCCTTCACGTCTTCTTCACGGTAATCAAAATAAGAACCAAACTTGGTTACTTCTGTTGAAGTATACTAATATAATTTATTGCAGCAGTAAGTTTCAAATTTGATAGTGATTAATGAGCTATGTGGCTAGAAATAATCTACATGTCTACATAATCACTGACTTTAATTTCTTCAATATGGTTCTTATTTTCTGAAAATGAATTATTGACTCAAGACCCACGTATTGAATACACAATTAAATCCTTGGACCTTGCCCCAGGCCATAAGCAAGGAAGGAAAATGAAGTTGTTTGTTCATCATGTTTTGCTTTCATGGCAAGCTGATACAGCAGATCATAGCTCTTCATTCTTCCTTATAATGGTAGAAATAAAATCATCTAATGCTTGAATGGAAGACCCTTTTTCTTTTCCTTCCTCTCTCACAGCTGCCCTTATATGTTTTGCAATTTCTTGAGCTTTCTTCTTCATATCTCCTCCTTTCCCTTGCTTGTCCATCACCATTTGTATCACTTTCTTCACTTGTTCCCTTGAAATACTACTCTGCAAGCCTCTTGTCAACTCCACAGCAACACCCATTTCCTCCACCAGCATTTTGGAATTGTAACCCTGCTCCGCCGCCATCGGCCACCCAATCATTCTCACTCCCTGGCTTAAGCTCTCCAATGTTGAATTCCACCCACAATGGCTTAAAAATGCTCCTGTTGATTCATGTGACAATATCTCCAACTGGGGTGCCCAGTTTTTCACCAATAGCCCCTGTTTACTCTCACTCATTCTCTCTTCAAATCCTTCTGGTAACCATTCTGCTCTGAATTCAGCCTTCATGTCAAAACCAATAGGAGGCCTAATAACCCAAATGAAAGGATTCCCACTCTCTTCCAAACCAAAGGCTAATTCTATCATATGTGATGCACTAATTGTATTTTGAGAACCAAAAGATATGTATAGAACTGAATCAGTACCTTGAAGATCAAGCCATTGCAGGCATTTTTCAGGGGAAATTCCAGGCTCTTTCCCTGCATGTTGTTTGTATAATAAACCATTACTAGGATTTGTTGAGGACTTAGTTAACAAGGGTTTAGGCAGAATAGGCCCAATTGTCCAAACAGGAAGCTTGATATATTTCCTCAACAAATCTAAACCAAAAGGCTCAATCTCTTCAGCAGTGTTACACAACCACCCAGAAGACTGCAAAGAACTAGAAATCTGAGGCTGGAAAAACCTGGACCAAATATCAGTGCCATCAGCATTTCTCAGAAACCTATGGAGATGAGAAACATGGAAACGACACCGTTGAGGGAACCCTGGCAAACTGAATTCCTCAGAATCAGTTTGGCGATGTGGGAGATTCAACCACAGGGAAACATAAGCGAGGGTACCATAAGCACCACCCGTGGTAAAAGAATAGTTCAAAATGCCTAAAATCTTGGCAACATCAACAGTCCAACCAAAGAAAACATCTGAAATTATACAAAGTGGGCGTTTGGTCTGTTTCTGTAAAATGTCTAACATGAAGTTGTGGAATGGAGCTTTGAGGGATACAGAGGAGGCAAAGAAGTTACCGATTAGATCCAAGGGCAAGTTTTCGGTGCTCTCAGTGTTGGGAGGCAAGCCATGATCGGCGCTGTTGAAAGGGAGCTCGGCCAAGGTGATTCCGGGAGTGGGGTCTTTGTGGAGAGCTGAACGGAGGTATTGGATGTTGAGAGGGGTGTTGACAATGGCGATGGTGAAGCCAGTGCGGTGGTGGATTTGTTTTGCCAGAGCTAGAAATGGTATGAGATGCCCATGAGCCATCATAGGGATCATTACTATGTCAATCTGCTGCTGGGAAGCCATGGTGAGTTTTGGGTGGGTGTCTGTTTATTGGGTTTGCAGAAAGAAAGTTTTTGTAAGTATTATTGGAATATATTTGGAAGATGTTGGAAAGTGTGAGAGGGTTGTTGTTGGGGAGTGTGAACTCCAAAGCATGCCATGCCCATACCCATACGTGGTCTATGCGGAGCCACCACTTCCATACTAAATAGTAACGCTTATTGGTGGTAGCAAAAAGGGAAAATGCTTATTGGTGAGATTTGCTACACATGTTTTAGTTGTTCGGTTATCTAACTGACATTGAAATGTTGTTTGGGTTGTGCTCCCACAATGACACCAAAGCAATTTAGAAAGGGTAAGAACTATAAGAAGAAAACAAAATAAAAAGGGAAAGGATAATTATTTTTGATTAATTGATAGGCACGAAATCAATGTTCTCTAAATAAGGTATCGAGCCTGTGAATGGAAAAAAATATGGACTACAATTCAACATAATTTGACTCTATATTAGTTGGGGTCTAAGTCCAATATAATTAGTGGATATTCAAATGTTCGTACAAACAAAGAAATGCAGAAAAAAAATATACTAGTATTTAGGAAAAGGTACATGTAATAAAGCACTTGACATATAAAATTCTTATATACAAATTGGATATGCTGTTTTCTTCTAGTGAAGACATACACAAGTTAAAAGTATAATAATACTACTCCATCTGTCCCATAATATAAATCCATTTTAACCGTATCACAAAGTTTAAAAAAAGTAGTTACAACTCTAACTTCTATAAACTTTAATCTTCTCTTTCCAATTTTATCCATCTTCTCTCTCCTCCCACTTACTCCCTCATAGTCAATAGATAAATTAAATTCCAACTAAATTTCTACTATCACTAACAAGGGTAATTTAGATAACTTAGGTAAAAGTTGCATTGGGATTTAAAAAGGGACAGACAAATAAAATTTCTAGAAGAGAACTTATAATATGGGACAGAGGGAGTATTACATTAGCCCTATAGCACCTCAAACTCAAACAAATAAAGCTGATTTGTGCTTAGCTTAGACTCACAAAGCTCCGTCGGTAATCAGATTAAACCATGTTAATAATATGTTTTACTATTATTATTATATTAATATTATACAATTGTCTTCTTTCTTCTTTTTTTTTTCCCCTTTTTGATATAAATGGCAGGGGAGGGGAGGAGAGGGAAGAGGCTGTGAATTGAACCCAACTCTTTGGTAAGCTCCCTAAGCCTCTTGGCCGGCTAATTTGTGGAGCTCATTATTATACAACAATTATCATTACATTACATTCGTTGAAAACTACTACTTATAATTCAGAAATATTGGTTAAGGTTAACCAAGCAATCCCGAGTCAAATGAAACCCCTGTGGATGGCAACCACTGATTTCCAGAAATAAAGGCAGCAACAGTGAAAGCTTGGGCCTCAAGGGATGTGAGAGAAGGATGGTAACCAGCCCATTTAACCCTGCCTGATGTTGAAGCTCCAGGCCCTGAATTCATGTATTCCCCATAGTAAACCGTTTTCAAGCCCGAATTCCCAGACCCAGACCCAGACCAAGGAGACCATCCTGAAGGATTTATACAATCATCCAGGAACGATTGCATCACAACCGTCCGAGAATACTGCTTCCATGGCCTCCCAAGAAACGTTTTCACTTTCGACTTGAAAGGAACCAAGTCTGAAGCTGCTCCTATTTTGCAGTTATGAATCGAAATGCCTGTGTTTTGATATGGGCTGGACCGACCTTGTGCCGTCACGAAGTTGTCCTGATATGACACAGATTTCCTCACATAAATGTTGCAGTTTTGTAACACAACAGCTGAGTTCCCGAAGATGAAATCCACAGTTCCGTAAATGTCAGTTTCCCTGTAGAATTGGCGTTTGGAATGGGTGTAGAGAGTATCTTGGTATCCAATTACCAAACATCTGAAAACAACTGATCTATCTGCTCCAACTCGTAATGCTACAGCTTGGTGCTTGGCTGGACCAGCATTGTTCATGAATGTTATGTCTCTCGCAATAAATCCGTCACCCATGGCAGCTGAAACCCAAACCATATATATCAATACATCATATCATCAAAATTCAAAATCAACCAGTGGTAAGCGACTAGTTTCAGCTTAAGCAGATCGAGCAAAGTATCCGAGGGAAAAGATCAAAATTCAAAAAGATAAATTAGAAAGCTTACCAACAGTGGCAGATTGGAAAGTAGTCCAGCCTTCTTCAGAATTCCTATCACTCACAATTACGCTTTTACCCTTCCCATCACCAATTAACATTACCTTCTTTTGCTTAGTTGAAAACTTGAGATTCTCATGGTAAGTCCCTGCTTTTACATGAATTACAGTTCTTCCATTATTTCCATCCTTCAATAATAATCCAAACACTGCCTCACCTATTGTCTTATGTGTTCCACTCCCATCCTTGGCTACAACTGCTACCTTAATGTTAGTGTTACTCTTGTTCCATCCCACTATTTCCTCCACTGAAGCTTCTAGAAGCTTCCTCTCCGACTTGGATACCCACGACGGAAAATTACTGTCCGACGACAACAGTAATCTCCGGCGGCTTCCTTCAGGGTTCATGTCAGGTTTCATGCTGGACACATGGAGTGCTAGTGAGTTAGTTATGTAATGAACCAAATTTTGTGCTAATGAACCTAATAATGAAGTGTTTTCTGAATAGGTACTCATGATCAGCTTATGGTTTTGAAGGCTTTGGATGCAAGTTTCTTGATTGGTTAGGGCAGCACTGAGCCATGTTTGGACATCATCAAAGCTGTGAGTGCTAGGATTAGTATTTGACCCATTGATAACATTAGAGAGGAGCTCTATGGTATCATCAAGCAACTCCATGCAGTCATTCATGGCGCCAAGAACCAACTTGTTCTTCAACTGAAACTGTTGATAACTAAGGCTAAGGCCATAGACATGAGCTCTGGCCATTTCAGCATGGTTTAGAGAGAATTGGAGTGTAGGGTCAAAGAGTTGCTTTGGGGTAAACTTAGGGGAAGCATGTTTAGTGGTTTTAAGTGAAAGGAGGACAGTTTCACAGGCTGATATGTAAGGGGCATCTTTGCAATAATAGGAAGGGGAATTATTAAGAGGTGATCTAGAGAATTTTGTGAAATGGGATTGTAAAGGTTTTGGAGTAGCCTGCCCTGTTAAAGACAGTGTTATGAGAAACAACAGAGGAAGGAGAAGCCTTTTGCTCCAAGGCATTGTTAATTTCTTGTGTGTTAGAGAAAACAAGAGCTATAAAGGGAACCGACCAGCGTCCCCAATATTATATAGAAACACTTTAATTGAAGATGTTAATCTATAAGTTAGTGTTTAGAAAATTATTAATGAGGTGGTTGGTGCTGGGACATGGGAGGAAAAGGGCATAGTTTGTAGCAATTCTAATGCAAATAATTACCCTCTTATTTTCATAAATCACCAATGCAAAATATATAATATGGACAATTAATTGATTAGAAATGATAACTAACGGGGTTTGGCTCATGCAATTTGGCTCGACAAGAAGTCTCTACATTGATAACTTAATAATCTTTCGTGATAATTGGCCATATGATTGACTAATATATCTTAACCACTAATCTTATCATGTTTTGTCTTGAATAATTTAGTTTATTGATACAAATGCAATTAAATCCTTGACTTCTTTGGTTCTTGATTTAAAAACCATAGCTGTTTTTAATCTTCAACACCAGGGCATTCAATTGATTTTTTTTTAATTGGGTAAATAAGCATTCAATTGAATTTTTTTAATTGGGTAAATAAAAGTTTAGAGCAGGTTGGCTACCCTATCTTCAAAGTCATGGCAAACCATCGACCCATTTTTGGGATTTACGGACCCATTGGACTTTCACCTACAGGCTTTTCGGAATTTACAGATTGTCTACCAAATAGGAAACTGCGGTCAACGGGTTTCGAACCTAAATGGGTTGCACGAACCTTAACCACTTGTGCCAACTCCCATTGGCAATTGAATTATATATGTGACAAGATTTTAAAGGGAAAATAACAACTCAAAAGGGGAAAATAGATAAAAAAAAGTATATAATAGTACAATTATTAGTAGGATAAACCCCCACAGGTCTGTGTTGATGAGGCATCAAAACCTAGAGACAAGGACTGAAAGAAACCAGAAACTATGTAAATTTTGGTTTTGTTTCTATTAGAAGATGGCTTGACTCCACGAATAAATGCTTTGGGCTAAAGGGAGCTTTATGAGAGTTCGGAGATTTGAAGAGAGTAAGGTTATTGGGCAGAGAGTTCAAAGAAATAATTTATCTCATTCATTAATCCACATTATATAAAGAATAATTGTCATGACATGTTTTCTTACAAATCGGCAACCAAGTTACCTTTAACTCTCCAAGAACCCTCTGGAACCAAAAATCTCCATAACCCAAACAAAAAGAAGAAAAAAAAAACAATATTCCGTGATATAATTGGTACACTATACCTGAGACAAGGGTAGGGTAATGGGGCAGGAAAATTTTTTGTAGAACTACTACTTCACCAAAATCATCAAAATACAATCCCTATATATATCTATTAGCCATCTGATTAACATGGCAAGACATCTCATGGACTATTTATGCAATGGACCCTTCGAGGTCACTGCCCGGTTACCAGGAGATGATAAGATGGAACTCCCAGTCAACCAATGGAGTGACCTAACATATGAAGACCCGAAAAAAATGATGAAAAGAGAAGAGCAAAGTGAGAATAAGGATGGAAAAGATGCAAAAAGGAAAGGACTACAAGGAAACAACACGAACTGGTTTAAGACGGGCATCTTCTGCCAAAGAACGGGGCCAGCCTCACCAGATTTAACCAAAAATCACAACCTGACAAAGTAGCAAACTCTGAGTTCCCTAATCCTGCGTTCTGCTTTATGATTGAGAACTTGTACACACAATGCTCCATGCGCTTGAACCTCAAAACCTTTCGAGGCTCAATCACCTTCATGACTGTATGAACCAATGAATGCTTTTGAATGGACTAGTAACAACTCTTGGTTTCAGTAAAACCATTTCTAAATGAATGGGATTACCAATGAACTTGTAGCGCAAACCAAAATTTCAATTCAAAACTCAACTCATGATGGAGCAGCAGCAGCAGATGCCTTTTCCATTTTCTCCTTCTCAATCTCTGCTCTCCTCTGTTCAGCATGCTGAGCAACACCGTTTGCAAGAGCTTGATAATGGAAATCGAGTGTCTGCGTAAGGTTCTGGAACCTCATAGGATCTGATGCTTGCAAAACTAGGAAGGATAAAAAAAATCCTCATTTTAGACAACACCATAGGAAATCAACAAAAAAAGATGCATATTAAAAAAAAAAAAACACTATAAAGCTGAGCTGAATAAACATCTACCTTTGACCGTCTCGACAAAGAAAACAAAAGGGTCAACTTCATCAATTGGTGACTGTAACTCTTCATCGTCACTAAAGTCATCGTCTGAGTCATCATCTGAGTCATCATTTGCACGGAAAGCCTTTGCCTAAGGATAAAAAAAAGTCAGGCATGTCAGATGAAAGATCAAAAGTTCAGGAATCCTCTTCTGAAAGGGATATATACTACGATTATTTACATGGATATGTCCTAAATGCATGCTTAATAAAATATCACACAGGATCATGATAGATAATAGATTTGAGAAGTTCTCCGTTCTACCCAGATTACCAAAGAAGTATCAGTACCGATTTTTTATTCAGCAGACAAACCACAACTTATGAAAACACACTAAAGCATTTCCTCAAAGTTAACTGAGGGTTTTTGAGGGGCATATGGAGTTTATGTCACCAAGAGAATCCAACCAACTTGTACTTACAATTGTCTGAATACCTTTGCTATGGCATCTGTCAAGTCATAAGTATATCTCTAAGGTTCTAATGCTCCTGTTTACATCTTTACTTTGGTACAACGGCATATGATAAATGCCTTGCATTATTCACTAGAGTTCTAATAATAAAGGTATGTCAGCTTTTGAGCCACACATCAAAACAGCTTACAGGAATAAGGTAAGCGAGCCTTAATCCTGTCTATACAGTGGCTAGAGATTCCCCCCATGGGTATGTGATAATTTATAAGAACATTGTCACATATTCTATACATTAGGCAGACACATAACCTCTACAATCCTCTTCAAGATAATTGGCCAGTCAGAGGGAGTTCCCCATTTTTGCTAAACTGTGACATAGTACCAAAAAACGCATCGAAATAATCAACCCAATTCATACCTGGGCAGCTAACTTTTGAAGCCTGATGCTATCAGCTTCATCCCCATCCTCTGCATCAACTCCCATTTCCTTGTCGGAACCATCACCATCATCATCATCATCATCAGTCTGGAAACCATCCATATCATCATCATCTTCAGCATCTTCCTCCTTCGCAGCTTCTGGTCACAGATAAATGAACACGGATTTATTCCAGAGAAATGAAGGATTAAAAACCTTTAAAAGAAGCAACCCAGATCCAAACAAACAAGGAAGTGGTTGCATATTCAAAAGCAGACATGCACAGAGAGAGAGACCTGCAACTTGATCCTTATATGCAACTAGGAGATCAAGGGTGGCCCTGAATACACGGCCAAGAGCCTCCCCAGCTAACTGTTCACCAGGAAGTGAAAGTAGTGATGTAAGGCCCAAGCAGCACACTTTCTTATCATGTTCCCTGTAGCACACGTAATTAATAATGTCAACCATACAATATCGAAGTAAAATTTCAAGAGAATTAACATTACACTTAAGGCTCATACGGAGCGACACAGAAAGAGATCAAAGCAAATTACAACTACTTACCGCTTAAAATTAGCACGTACACCACTCTTTCTAACTTGTTGCAACAACTGGAACCAAAGGTTGAACACTTCCGTAGTAACACCAAGCTTATTCAATATGCTGAGTGTCAACGTTGGATTGTAATAAACTGCATTCGCAATCTGGATTACACAAAACCAGCATTGTGTTAGAAAATCACTGACCAAAACTTTTTTTCACAAATGAAAAGTACTCCAAAAGTAAAATCAGAGCAACTTTACACAAACAATTGTGGTGTTTATGCCCTGAACCGTCTATTAAGAATTAATTAGCAAAAGATATTAGCAATAACAGCTACTTTACACCATATTTTAAAATATAAGGAAGAATCTAGATCCCAAAGAGAGCATTCCAAGATAAAAGACGATTAACTTCAAACTTGTAACAGGAAACCAACAAAGAAATTTGAACAGATTAAAAGTTATCAAATTAACTTAAATTGGAAATAAATAAATGTTCACTTAGTGCTTTCTGATTGTGTTTTATAAAAATTTATTTAGAAGTAGCCTTAGTCTGTGCATATTGATGAACATCGAACATACAATATTTACAAGACATGAAGCACGGCAACATGTTATAGAAAAGTACAGCTAGGTCCTGAGACCTTACCACTTGTACAAGAAGACATTTCAAGCGTGATTTCTCTGTTCGACGCAATCGATCAACTACAATTCTCAGATATGGCTCAGCCCAATGATCCACCTGTCCTCTACAGTTTTGAAATACTACTTCTATCAGCTTTGGAGCAGGCTCAATATCGTTGTCCTCTAAATTCTTATCTGCCATAATCTGACAAAGAAAGAAGGGAAAAAAGACCTTATAAACCAGTGGAATGATGATAAAAGAAGTAGAGGATTGAAAGATGAAAAATTGAGATATAGTCTATTTTCTTTTTCTCATAAAAGTTGTCCATCTACAAGCAACTTGATCACCACAAAGGAACTCACTGATGAAATCATAGTCCAAAGACTTTGCTGGTAGTCTGGTTCCTTGCAAGTAAGGAAATGTGCAGTTCCCCTGGATATATAGTTGTCCAAAGGAACCAAAATATCTGTGCATGAAAACAGGTACTACTTAGAAACGTCACAAGAATACAGATTAATTCAAAAAAAAATATCATGATAAACTGAAACTGTTGACAAATAAAGTGCAAAATTTCCCACTCAGTTTTTAACTATAAACAATGTATCATTGTTCCCAGTTCAATTTGGTTGATAACTCAACAAGGAAAATAACGTTTAAAATATGTACAGTACAAAAGGGGAGTTTTGTTAACAATTCAATATCCAAACATGGATATAATAATAAAGGAGCTAAGAAAAGCAGAAGATGAAATAGAATCATACTTGGAAAGAAGTCTATAGCCCAATCAGCCAGTGCTTCAATCATCAAAGGCCAAAGGCTCCACATATCCAAGGATATAGTTGGAGAAAAGAAGGTCATGTATGAAACAATCTCCAAGACTTCTTCAAAAACCTCTGCAAAAAAAAAAAAACCAAGAATTGATGAAGTAGACCCTATAGGACCTATACAATAATAAAGACCAAATACCATCTTAAATAAGTAAAATTTTCCATGATTGAAATGTTACAGCTAATAACTATTAGAAATATTTCATCCATCAGAAACGTAAATGCCAAGACATTTTGAACCCGTCAAATGAAAATATGAAGGAATCTTTACAACACACATGGCCTTTCTTAGAGCATGCTGACTATTAACTTGTCAAAAAGGTTAAATCACGAACCACACCAATAAATGATGCGATAACGTGCATACGATTTTTATTTTTATTTTTCCTTCTCAGGTTATTTTAGCAAATTTTAAAGTGCTTATGAGCATAATCCCATTCTATAAATAGCTCCAGGTCCATTACATCTGAACTTTAGATTATTCAATCAGCTTATAGTACATGCCCGATCCAGCATCAATATAAGTGTCACTTCTAATATGGTTGTTTTGAAGCATGTATTACAATTAAGAAAATAAAATGATTAAAATTCATCATTTACCATTCGAGTGGAAGAAAATGAAAAACACTGTACAAACCTTGCCCATCAGTTGTCAACATTCTCCGCATAATTGGGAGCAAAGTTGGCTCAATCTGAACAAAAAGGTGTGGAAGCCTGCTAACTGATTCAAGTATTGTGCTTATGGCACGCAAACAGCCGACTGCAGCTAGAGCACCAGGATCATCAGCTTCATCGTCAGCTTCTTCAGTATTCATACATCTCCAAAATGCAGCTGCCTGAAAGCCAAGAAACAATGATAATATGAGATATATACAAACTGAACATGATACTTCAAAAAAAGAAAAAATGATAGAAACACGCATTACCAAATTCTGACATAAACCAAGAGCATAAGGTGCCATCTCCTCCCCAAACTTGTCAACTATAGTCTCCAGAGTGAACACAAGATCCTCATTCTCAACTTCATTCATGAGTTTAAAGATCTCTGGAGGAAAAGAACATTGCAATATATTAACTAACCAGCTTAAATAATGAAAGGCAACTGTGTATTGTATAAACAGTCAACAGAACCACGTACATTAAAGACAAGTGAAAAGAGGGAGAGAGAAAAAAAAACAGTAATGTTCCCAAGAGCCAAGTTAATTCTGACAAAACCAACATGCAAGCAGAAGCTGTAAATTATGAAGCAACCAAGTTTCAAATACCACTTACCGTCAAGTAGTTGAGGAAGAATTGGGCGAATCTCATTTAAATCTGCATGTAGAACAATTTATTTTAATTCAAGTATCCAAATATTATCAAATTAAGCAAATGGACAAAAAAGGTGCAAAAGTGGTGGTAACAATTATTAATGCAAATTTTGCACCAAGCCTGACAAACCCACACCCAACTTAGGCAAAATATAAAATACAGGTCAAAGAAATAAGCTGTATACCTCTGCAAGCTTCAACAAACGATCTCAAAGCAAAAACCGAATCAACACGAACAGGAAGTTCAGGATCACGCAACCCAGTAACAACGCTATGCAGTGCTTGGCGGAAATTATTCTGGTCAGAGAAGTTTATATGGGCATACTGGCCTGCTACCCAAGCCGCCTAATCATCCAAACCACAAAAGTATAACTGAGAAAATTCTTGCACATAAAAGTCTATGTATAAATCTCTTAGAAAACTTGAGAAAGAGCTATGATGGAGGATGATTAAGATGTCCCAAAACAAAAGAAAAATTAAGTCTAAAAAATCAATTCAATTTCCAAGGAGAAGACATTCAAGAATAGACTTGATCAATACCAGAGTAATGCAATAAAAAGAAATCAAATTGAAAATTAATGGGGAGGATTGATTGGAAACAAACCTTGGCTCTAAGATGACCAACAGGACTGCGGAACTCTGGGAAAACATGTTGCATTAACATATGTTCCAGTTCAGATTTATAAGGCTCAGTTTGTTTCAATTTATCACAAAGTGCTCCAACAGCAAGGAGAGCACCATCCTTCTGTCGGTAAGGCTTATATTCTAATGGTGCTTCATCATATCTGGAACAAGAAATACTTTCTATGAAATACTATACAAAAATCAAAGAAAATCAAGACAACGTGAGAAAGAATCCCATTATACAAGTCTGTATTACGCCTCAAAAGTAAAAGAATACCTCTTGAAAATTTCAACAATGAATTGAATGAACTTTTGAAGATTCTCTTTTCCCCGTTTTCTGACTAACTCGCTGACAAAGTCCATGGAAGCAGTCCTTGGACTATACAAATCTTCAATTATATCTACAGCGCAAGAGTAGAATGTATAAATCAGTTTGGGTCACTGACAGTTTCCAACAGGTACACCAGGTTTCAAAACTCACCATAACCCTTCCTCACATACTCATGTGGATCCTCCTCCCAAAGTTTTTGATCATTGTCATTGAAGCACATGAGGGGGAAGACTATCTCAAAAAGAAGAACATCAAGCTTTGGCTGCAACAAAGAATACATGCTATTTTTTGAGATGCTGCACATAAATAAAACAATCTTTTGGTCAGAATCCATTATTAACATTTGTAAATTCAAATAAAGATTAAAAAAAGGAAAAACAGGACAAGAAGACGATGCATAAGCTGAAGCCAAGTTCATTCTCATCTTAAATTGACTAAAGAAACTAAAAAGTACACCATATAAGAAGATTTATGCGTCTCGTGAATGGAGAAAACCATTGTTGGGAGCACTTTACCCCAAAAGTGGGCCAACCCCGGCTCAAACAAGGTTAATCTTGTAAATATATAATAAGATTTATGCAGAACCAAATCACAAACCTGCTGCTTAGGTATTGAAGAATAAGGTTGGTAACTCTGTCAGGGAGATAGCCACCAACACGAATAACACCCAATAAGTTTAGGTGGCATTCCAAAATTTTTCCCGCATAATTCTTCTGAAACATTTGGGCAAAAGCCCTGTTTTCTGGATTGCGAAGCTTCAAATCTCCAAACCTATAAAATAGCCACCAAAACCCCAAATAAGCTTGGTAAGTTGATGCTAGAATTTATTACTGAATAAAACTCATAATTTCCAGAACTTGCCTTGTATATAGCCTATTTAAAATATGAACAGTCCATTTTTTCACCTTCCACCAACCCCATGATTTCCTAAGCTCAGGATCTGCAGGTTGGCCTTCCAGCGGTACAGGCCTCTCCAAAACATTTAAGAAAAGAATCATCCAAGCATTGAACACATTTGGATCAAGTAACTGCTTTGGAATCTCCAACTGAGAAGTAGAGACAATAATCCAAAGAGGGCATATGAATCATACTAATCTCATCAAAACGGGTCACAGGAATCTAGTTGCAGTAGACATAAAAAATACTGCACTAGAAAAGGTTTTGGTAAAGATATTTAGCACATGATTCTTCCTCGAGCTAAAACCGTTAATAAAATTGAACTAAAATAGTTGACATGCTAGTCAGTAGACTGAGAAACTTATTACATCCAAATTAATAGCCAAAGTAAGAGTAACTATTTTTTGTCGGGGGCAAGGATAATGAAGAGTTCATAACAATTAAACTACATATGAGATTCACCAAATCCGCTTTAAAAACAATTTTTCCAAAGACAAAAGAGAGAAAAGGTATAAGAACACATTCTTTAATCTTTTCATAAATATGTGGAAAAATAAAACTTCTAGAAAGATAAGTAAGAGGTTAAACGCAAAGTTGAATATAAAAAAGGCTTCAAACCAAATAGTTGAAAATAAATGTCAGAAGCTACCCTTTAGCACCCCCGAAACAAAAATCAGGCAAACAAGACAACGAAGATGCACTATAAAACTAGAATTTCAAGACTTACATAGATAGATGACCAGAAAATTTTACAAATGAGTTTGATAAGATCTGCTACTTCCAGTGCTGGTTTGACAATCTGGACAAGTCCATTGAATATATTGAGAAGATGAGGAAATGTCTCCTCAACTATGCGATGAACTGGAGTTCTCTCCTCCTCTGACTTGAACCTAGAATGATAAGTAAAACGATGAGATAGGGAGGGGAGGGGGGAATCACAAGATAACTAGACATTCTATGCTTTCATAACAAGAAAAAAGAGACAAGATTGATTAGGTAGTGGAATCAATTAAATTTTTGAGAATGTATTAGCAGGTTCCTGACATAATACAACAGCATCCACGTGCACCAAATTAAGAGAAACAATGATCCCTTATTTGAATTAAAACAGCAAAATACTAATAGAAATGACTGCTTGCTAGCATGCATTATGAACAAGCATTGAGGCCTCCGAACAATAGTTTTATATCTCCTTCAGCATATAACTTACACAAAACATGAATGTTGCACTGATACAAAGAAAACAATTAACAACAGAAAAACTTACTCATATTTTCTAGCAAGAATGCGCAACACAAACAAAGCCCCGTAAACCTGCTGATCTTGTAGGTTATGCTTCACCCAGTCTAGAAGCCTTGGCCACTGCTCAGGATAATCAGCATGGATAATAGTCTTGAGACACTCACCCAATTGTACCCTGCAACAGAATGGACAAGATGCACAGAGCAACTTAAGCATGTAAGCATCCCTGCATTACCAATAAAACAGTAAAAGGATTCTAATGAAAAGAATTTTACCTCAACAAAGGAGGAACTTGAGTTACAAATACAAGAATATTATCGCGAACCATATCTTTATCACTTTGCGAAATTTTCTGTTGCTCATCTATATTAATTAAAAGAAACATAATATTCATATTCATAAAAAGTAAAAATTTAGACAAAAAAAATAAGCATAAAAGATTTATATAAAAAGGGAGAGAGTGAGAGGTTACTTGGATCAAGAGGAGCCCAATTCTTAGCAATGAAGTTCTTAAAATGAATAGAAGCAACTTGACGAACAGCCATATCACAATTATTATCAACGATGATCTGTAACAGTCTGACCAGATGCTGAGGCGTATACTGAAACTGTAAAGAATCATGAAAATCCAAAATTCAATATTTTGATCTAAAAATTAATAATGAAACGATCAAGAAACAAATAAGAAGAGTATTAAAAAAAAGAAAGAAACCTGATTGAGACTCTGTTCAGCAGCTTTGCGCTCAGCAGGATTGGGACTAAGAGCAGCTTGAAGAACAACAGCAAGACTTGGAAGATCCATAGTTTGGTTTAATCGAATGAAGAAAAATATAGGAAAGTGTGAATGAAGAAATCTAAACCCTAGATACACTCAAATTCAGTTGAGAGAGATGAGAGAGTCTAGGGTTTAGAGGAGGAAAGGAAGTGAAAACAAGAAAAACCAAAAAAAAAATGAATAAAAAGAGAGAGAGAAGTTTGCGGAGGGAGACAGCTAGAGCTGGAGAGAAAGAGCAGAGAGGGTATTTAAATGATTAGGGTTTACGGTTGTTTAACTAAAATCTCCACTTTACTCACGTACACGCGCGGTCAACTCCCAGCTTCTCTCTGTTACTCAACTCTTTCCACCATTTTTATTCTCTTCACTTTAACCCCCAAGGAAAAAAAAAACAAGTTACCGTTAACGGTAAACGATGTCGTTTGTTCTGTTTATCTCTCAGAGAGGAGCAGAACAGCAGCTGCACGTGCATGCTTACGAGCGTGCTTTTCACGTACAATTATTATTTTAGGAAATCAGCAAAATTAAATTTGTCTTGAAATTTATGATGATTATTATAGTTAAAAATAAATAAATAGAAGTAAATAAATGACTATATCGATCCATTGAGTGGTTGGATTAGCTTAAGATAAATAAAAGAGGTAAAGGCAAAATGCTTTTTTTCACTTTACCCATTATTGCTTTATTCGTTTTTATACTTTGAAGCTTCTTTCTTTTTTTTCTTTTTTTCTTTTTTTGGTTTTAAATTTTTTTATTATATGCCCTTTTTAGATAGAAGGCCGTTTTCAAGCATAAATCTCCTTTACAGGTGTTTCTCATGATAGGCGTTATTTTTTTTTTTTGGTCCATTAATATATAATAATAATAATAATATTAAAATCACAATTAACACAATACCCCAAGAGAGTCTACAGACTAATGAGAGTAGGAAAAGATCTAATAAATATGGCTGCCTTTTGTTCTTTTTATAGGAACAAAAACTTTGTACTAAACCTACTCTTCATGCTAATGGTTGCTCCAATTCTAGTAATGGAAAAATACCTTTGGATCATTTTCATCAACCAAACGTTTTACCTGAGAAAATGAAGGCTTCAGTTAACCTTCAACAAAAATTGATTCCTTAATCTCAAGAAAAAAATAAAGAAAAGATCTCAAGAATTACAATTGTGATACAAGCTAAACTACTCTTGCGTTTTACTACTTAATAATTAGTTAATTTTTTTAAGTTATTTTATTTCAGTTATTTCCTTTTGCACAACTCTTGTCAGTGACGTGATTCTAGGTAATCACGCTAGGTAGAAATATTTTCTTATCTCAATTTTCTGGATGGACATAGCTTTCTTGTTCTTTTTTATTTTTTAATTTTGTTACTTGACTGAACTCTAATCACTAGAATTAAAATACCAGCACTCTCTACGATCAAATGATTAGAGACAGTGTTATTAAACTTCCAGTAATCTGGTTTCTTATATTCCTCTGTAAAAATTGACTAAACATTGAAACAATTGAAGGGTGATGAATTAAGGGACAAGATAAAAGCCCTTAGTTACGGCCTCAAGGCTGGCTAAAGTGCTCTGTTTTCAAACAATTGATAATGATATCTTGTTTGAAGCACAAGAAGAACAGGTCTCAAGGATCATTTCGATGGAGGGAAAAATGATTATTGTTATTGCTTTCAATTGTCAAAAAGCTTTTCTTGCAAAACAAGACTTTCTTCAATGAGAAAGTTCGATGGGGTCTTAACCCTAATTACTTATAGAAAAGGACCCCCCAATAAGACTTCTTTTAACTAATCTAATGATCTTGCTTTCAATTCCACATGATCTATTTATATATATAAATAGAAATATATCAATAAAGGGAAAGACTTGGCATCATTAAGATCTTGATTCCAATGAGCAAAATCATTGTTTGAAGAACCATAAACATAAAAAAAGTCATTAGTCATTTCCATGAATATATCCATTTAAACGCATTCTATCAACAGCAAACATAAATAGAGACTTGCTATTGGTGCCTATTAATCATGGCAATGTATCAAAACATGAAGAAATAGAAATTCAAATTCTAAGCTAAATTGAACACAACTACAGGAAGTATATATGTGAAACTTAAAAGGAGAAGTTTGAATTCTTCTGAATTGGAGGGCATCTATAAAGAATGTCACAAAATAGTGAAATACAATTGAGATTCACATTACATTATAGTCCTGGTTGTTGCTGTCTTTGTTTGTTTCTTTCTTTGTTTTTACAAATGGTTAATGTGACTACGTACATATCTGTACCTAGAAATACCATGTTACATATATATATTGAATAAAAATGAGCTGAAGATATTCATAAGCCGAAGTATCTACCTCCCTTTCAACTTGAAGTTCCAATAATTTAGATTACACCCTTTCGGAATTAGTAAATTTGATCCAAGAAGAACCAGCTTGAAGAAGAAAAATAATAAGCTGAACCACTTGGCTTTGGCGACGTGAGATTAAGAGGTAAGTGAAAACACAGGTACATGCTGAGATGAGAACTAGAGGTCCAATGCTACTTATCCACCAAAAATGGCATCTCAAGATGAGTTGAAGGATGTCATTGGCAAAGGAACTTCTGCAAACAGGAAAGAAGAAAAGAAACATCAATCAATCAGTATAACAAGAATCACCGCATAAACAAAATCCTTTTTAATTTTTTTAATAAACAATAATCACCACATAGACAAATTCTAGGACAAGAACATGGAAAGAAAAAGAAAAAAGAAAGAACTAGTCAAGTAAATATATTTGAAGCAAGCAGCACTCCAAATAATCAAGGAAAAATCGGTGAAATGATTAGGTAGACAATGATTAATGTTTGCAGTGAATTATTGCAGTATTTGATGGCCGAACATGAATGCTGGACTACCATGAATGGTTCATTGGCAAACAAAACCAGAACCATTTAAGCCATTTCTTGCATTTAAGATTTAATCATATTAGATTCACTATATATCAGTATATAATGCTTGTTTAACTCGTTTAGGGCATCACAACAAATAGATGCTTTAGTTGTATCTGGTTAATGCAAGGATTCAAATGTATAACCCTCCTGTTTCATTAGCATTGATGTTGTTTACATGGTTTAATGGACTATGCATGAAAATAGAGTCAGACTTAGCTTTGGATTTTGGAAAGTTACTTGATTCTTCATTCTAAATATGAGGTGAATTATGATTCAAGTGCCAGGCAATAACAAGCAAATCAGAATCCAAAAAACCAAAATGAAATTTTAGTGCAGAATAGATCCATGTGTTTACCTATCTTATTCTCCTGTCCATTCTGTTAATTCACTACGGTGTACAAACATCTTTTTCGACACTTGTTCCTCCGCCTCAGTATCATTAACAACACCCCGGCATCTTGGAAAGCCACAATAGCATGCCAAGCGCTCGTCAATGGAAAAGAACCTATAAGACAAAAGGAAGTCAGCATCTAAAATAATGAAGGAACAAATGTACACAGAGGACTAGAGGAGAACCTATAATCATATGTCAGCTCTTCCCATCGTTTAATATCTCTCTTCGCAAATATAATAATATGTTCATCACCATGAACACTAATAACTCTTGAATAGCAGTTTGGCTGCATCAAAGAGAGAGAGAAAAAAAAAAAGAAAATTATGAACATCTTGTGCAAAAACACCAGAAAGTGATAGTGAGACAATGCCGCAAGGAGCATCCTTACTTTTTACAGGTTAAGAAACCTACAAGAACAGTGTTATACTAGAAAAACTTCACAACTTTTCTAATCCCCCTGTCCCTTTTTTAGCCCTTGATCCTTGAGAACGACTTTAAATTTATTCCATGTCTGAGAGGCAAATAATATTTTTCATTAACTTTCTAAGGAAAATATTAACTTTCCATACATTACCATCTAATTAACCATTCAATAGATGCATAACGAATCAAGAAAGCATAAAAGTGGAATGGACATAAACATTGTATGGAAGACTTATACAGCAGAATGGACATAAACATTTTGCATAATACTTATACAGCAGAATGGACATAAACATTTATGGCAAGAATTATAAGGACACACAAATATCAGATATTGCCAAACAATTAGAAAAAGAGAGATATCAAGCAAATTAAAATACTAACAGCAAGGGTGAAAAGTACTTACTTCACATGAGTGATTGATCAAATGTGCTATACTCCCTGCCCTAGTCGCATCAATAACCCGTTCATTATCAATTCGAAACATGTAAGTCCCAGCACCCTGTGTGATAATGTACTTAGCAACTTTCAAAATTGACTATGCCTGCTCTCTAAGATATACATAGCACAATAATGAAAACATGCAAATAAACAAATAAATGACACACACAAAAGAGAGCGTACCACTAATGAATTGTATATGAAATGTTCCCTCCTATCCGCTATAGAAGGTCTAACAAGTTCGCCGGTATATTCAATCACCTAGAGAGAATAGAAGTTACTTGTCATGCACTACATAAAATAAAACCAATACTACAGTGTGAAGAGCAACTTAGCGTACCATGTCTCCTGCTTTATGTGGATGCTTTGCAAATATTCCAAAACCATGAATTCCAGATTTCCCTAAAGCCAAATGCAATGAAAAATTATCAAGAAAGAAAAACTGCGGGAAAAAACAAATAAAACAATAAAAGAGAAGGTGACTATTTTAATTTCTGTATTTACCAAACGCCAGTCTCTTTCTAAAAGTCTGCCTCATATAACTATACTTCTCGGCCACAGAAAGAATGTTGTTAGGAGCATCAAGCTGAGGAGCTTTAGGCTTGTTAAGACTAAAAGAGAATTTGACACCATTTACTCTATTGTTAAGTAATGTGCTGCCTGAGAGTCCATGTTGGCAGCAGCCACCAACCAAGTAGGGTTGATTCTCTACAAACAAGCGCTTTAAGGATGCTGCAGCAAGGGCTTCGGGTTCTTTGCGGCCTCTTCTTCCAAAATGATTGTAAGGCTCTGCACCAATAAATATATAAATAACTTGAAGCCAAAACTGCATTGAGCTTTGATCTAATCCAACAGTTTCAACAACCATTCAGCTGAAATTAAAATTATATGCTGAGGCCACAATTGCAGAGAGGAGTACTATATTTGTCATTTCTTCCAGCCATTTAGGAGAAGAGTAGAAAACTTCATTGCAATAAAACTCCTATATTGAAGAAATTATGCAGTCCTATGGAGTGGAGTAAGGTTGTATTAGTCTATATTGATAAATACTATAAAGCTAAGAATAAAGAACATTTTGCTCACAGATGCACCAGAAGTCAGATAAAATAAAGGCAATTTACTCATCAATCCAATTAAATCCAATCTATAATCACCCTAAACGGTTAACACTGCTGCCTACCGTAGCCAGTAATAACTATTTAGCTTCTGTATATCAATGCCAAGGGCCTTTTATAAAAGAAGGTTAATATCATCATATCACCCATAGAGTTAAGATATATACAAACCATGAGCAATATATATATATATATATA
Source organism: Corchorus capsularis (assembly GCA_001974805.1). NCBI lineage: Eukaryota > Viridiplantae > Streptophyta > Magnoliopsida > Malvales > Malvaceae > Corchorus > Corchorus capsularis. Next base: position 32,031 of record AWWV01006667.1, read on the forward strand.
TATATATATATATACACATATAAATGTTAAAAGTAATGCACATAGATCATTTATTTAAAATGGTTCGGGTAGAAGCGACCAGCCAAAACTTATAAGAATCTAGCACATTTGAAAGCACAGGGCATATAAAAACAATGCAAGGTATCAAGCATGTCACAACTACAACTGATGAGAAAATGCAATGATCAATAGCATACCAGTACGAGCACAACCAGATGGATTAAGAGGTGGAATGTAGTCAGAACATTGTCCCACTGTTCTGCCAATACGTTCATCAGATGCTAATCGGTTGTTAGATGGCTGCCTGTGCCTCTTGCAAAAGGAAAGTAGACGAATACACTGACTTTCATCGTCTTCATCTACAGAGAGGAGAAAGAGTCGGTCCTCATCCTCAAGCTATGCAACCATAAAAAGAGGCAAATCAGAAGCATAAAATCCATGTTATTCAGCGGTGATAACAGTTACAACTGAAAAATAATGTGACAAACAAAACTGTAAAAGATTCCTATACTATGTCATGAGAAGATTGAACTACCTCAACACAAAGACCTGCAGCACGTGCACAGAGAGGATGATATGCTACCCGGCAAGAAGTATTTGAACACTGAAGACAATAATAGGCATTGCCAACAAAAATACGATCAACATAAAAATGGGGAAGAAAGCTATGCATGGTCAATCAACAAATCAAAGATGGCAGTTCTGGCATACTATAATAGCTTAATGCAAACATAGTGAAGTGAACAGTCCAGTTAAAGTAGAAATTTAACGTAGATCATGTTGCTTGGACGCGTATGGGTTAAGTGTTGATATTATCTGTCTGGCTTCTGACTTCATTGTGTCGAACTAAAAGACCATAATGCGGTGCGGGATTATAAGGATTACTTTCACTTTTGTGATGGACATTTTGATCTGCTTATCCACTATGGCTAAAGACTAAAGAGAAAATCAGCCTCATTTTCAAACTCTAGAATTTCATGGTTGTTTGCTAGGGATGAAGTTGGAAAAGCTAGATTTATAATTCAGAATCAGGTATATGTTTAATGCTCATAGAGCCTTTAAAAGTTGAAACTAAAGTGTAATGACTACTTCCACTTGAAGCCAAAAGACTAGGAACAATAATAAAGGGTACATTGAAGAAAAAGAAAACAAAAACAACCAAATTCTTGAATGAACCTTAAGGCACAAAACATAGGGGTCATGTTAATCATATTTCCTTTCTCCACTACTCTTCAATGACACATGTATAAGAGCTCAAGATGACACCATCAATCAAGCCTATTTTCCTTTCTTTCTCCCTATATCTTAGATTTCTTTTGTTTTCTTTGATTTGACAAATTTCTCCCTTTTTCCTCTACAGTTTTTAGTTTCCACGTTATACTGACAACTTTCTCTCTCCTTACCATAGACGACATCATCAATATGAAATCTTGCTTTTTGCCAATGTTATTCTGCCATGAAAGACTCATCCTTGGTATTCTTCTGTGTCAGGTAGATTCAATCAAGTACAAGGTTCATGTGATGTCATTATAGTACTTCTCAATTCATAACCAAGAAACATTGACAAACCTAGACGTGCTTAATCAATTTTGTAGGCTAAAACACAACAAAGGCCATTTATCCTTTTTTCAATGGGATCTGAAATCTCAAATTGCCACCTACAGTTGCTTCTAAGAACAACAGCACAAATTGAAACAACATAGGGAAAAAGTTAAGATATCAACAAACACCCTCAATGTGCTCATACTTCAACAGAACTTCGTTAAAGAATAGTATCACATAGCAACTAATATAATGAGGATGAATAAGTGACAGATACAATAAGAAACTACAGCAGAGAAATAAATCATCACAAATAGAAAAATAGGCTGAATCAGAAGAACCTCAGGTTATTACAATAAGCTTACTTGGATGCAAGCTCCATAAGACACACCACAGATGCTACATAAAAGTTTCCAGCGGTCCTGTCATATACAACAATAGATCAGAAATAAAAGAAACATTACTAGCTTAACTTTTACAAGCCTCAAGCACATGGGATTCAAGAGTATATAGAATTTAGCTCCATAACAGTGCCCCATAACCCTTGATAGATTATATTAAAAAGCACAGCATATGTCCTGAAAACAGAAAATATATGCAAATTGAGAGAAAGAAAAGTACCTTGCTGATTCTATTTAGCCCATCAATGGGTTCCATTCTCTTGACATCGGATAAACAAGTTTCTGGAGCATTAATGTCTAGTCAAATGATTGTGTATTAAAAATAAGAAAGAAAAAGTAAATCACACAGTTACAAACCAGGTATCCATATGGCACATGCCAGATGAGCCCAACGGCCATCAGTTGTAGGCTTCATAGCACCCCCTAAAAGAGATCAATTCACAGATTCAATGATGCATAATTCATAAATTTCAACAAAAAATTAATAATCTGGCAAAAAAAAAAAGGTTATTTAATGAGTAGAAATACCTATAACAGGACAAAGACAGCAAGGTGGAGGAGACTCAGGTGCCCCTGGGCGGCACAAGTTGCACAACCACAGAACACCATCAACAGGTTCAAGTTCGCCATAGCATCTAGCATGGACCTGGACAATTGTTCATGATGATGGAATAAGGAAAAATAAAATTTGTAGCAACATACACAATATATGCATACCAAAATGGCATATGAAGAAATATAATATAGAACAACCACTCTATTTCAACTGAGATTTGATAGCATTAAATGTTACATGTAGACCAAGATCCAGTGGTATGTTCAATGAGAACATGAATGACATTTTATTGAGAAGAAAACTTGTAAAGGAGAATTTACCATCATTCTGCATTTGTCACATTGGAGGAACAAATTGTTTTCATACTCCTAAAAGCAAAGCAAAATCAGTTAGCAAAATTCAGTCAAAGCACCAAATTATAAGAAAAGTAAATGGAATTGACTAGTAACAAGGAAAAAAGTGGAAAGATAGATGCCTAGAAACACAGAATCACTAATCTCACAATGTTTCAGAGAAAAGCCTCAAGCAAAGAATGTAAATGCAATAGATCTGACCTGCATGCACTGAGCATGAAAACCAAGATCCCTTTTCGATAGTTCAAAAGAAAAATAGACATTAAACCTAATTACAAGCTTTTTCTGAAACACTGACTCAAACCATTTGAAGCTAAAAAAAACCGAACTAATGACAAATAGAATAGGAATGGACTGAACAAAAAGAAGATATTGCCACTATAGCAGAATAGGGATGAAATTTGCTTACCTCATCCATGTGGCAGACACTACACTTATCTAGGTCTTTCCAGTCAACACGAACAGGTCTATAACCAGCAGGCAGGTCTCGATATCTTCCAGAGGCTAACTTGAATGCCGAAAACTTTGAAGAAAGTCTGGATTTCGATAACCCCTGTCAGTAATGGGAACCCATTATGTCCTAAGAATAATAACAGATATTAAGATACATGCAAATCATAACACCACATGTTTAATGGTGTCAAGTGTCAACACTTTCAGTCAAAGAACTGCAAAAGGAAGAACAACCAGATAAGAAATACCATAAGACATATGCCCCTATTAAACAACAAAAAGATCATAAAAAAAATATATAAGATTCTGCCCATTAAACAACAAAGAGATCATAAACCTAATTCAAAGACATAGGCACTTGCTGCTTGGGAAAAAACATAAATTCTATGTCTTGAAAATTTTAATCAGATACTGGCTCAGCTATGACTTAAGCAATTGCAACTCATCCCGATGAGATCACAAAATTCATGCTTTTTTGAACACTCAGCTTGGTTAAAAAGGTCAGAAGAGGAGATAATATGAAAGACTTTGACATGATGTTGACAAGAGTTAGTAAATTTAGCTAATATAAAGGCCTTTGTCTCCAATCTCCATTTCTTGAAAATCATTATTACAGAAGAAAGAGCATAAGCGAACATTCATTAATATCACCTCATAAGGGACATCTTTGACTAGTTTATGGAATTTGACAAAAGCAGATATCTGATAACAATAGATCCACAGCCTAACACTGAATTATATGAAAATAAACTTGTATGACACTTAGTGCAAAATCAAAATTCAATAGAAAGAAGTTGTAATACCTGTATTAGTTTTAAAACTTCCGGATTAGAGAAACCAAACATGCCAGAGCCAGATTCAAAGGCCCTTTCTACTCCAACCTTGTAATCATAAGAAGAATCACTCTGTCTCTTTCTTATTCTTCTATATATTTTATTCCAACAAGTAGATGGATCAGGTCCTTCAAACTGAAGAAATACTCAACATGAATTAGGCTTGCGTTCAAACAATTTCAATAGTTATAATACACCAATATATGCCAAATAGAAGCAGATAAACTGATGAAAATTCCACTTGAATAAGGATGAAGAGATGAAAAAATAGGGAATGCAAATTATATTTTGAAATTTGGAAATAAACTCTCTACAACTTCCTAATTAATTCAGAAATTCAATAATCACTTCCACCTTTTTTTAATATCTGATTCCACAAACTAGAAGGTGCTGACAGAACAACCAAGGTAATATGCACTTTTCCCATTATACAAGAACACTTTTTGGATAGATTTAAATTATACAAGAATAAGCAGCGCGGCAAACCACCGAATTTAAGAGCATCTCATCACATTATACAACTAACCTTCTCTCCATCAATTGACACCCTAAATAGAGGATGATTCTTTGACTGAGGATCTCTTAGCACTTCCATCTTATACAAGGTACAAGTACTTGGATCTAACAACCAAAGAGTAGAAACAAAGACAAAATTTGTAGTGTCACAGAATGCCAATAAACTAGACAGATATTGGAAAAAAAAAAAAAAAAAAAAAACAATTGAGATGTAAAAGAGAAAAATGCCTTACCTCTTACGGAAGTAAATTTCCTCAGAGCCGTGTATCCTTCGGGCCAGATGATGCCATCATCTCGGAAATATTCCGAGTCCTTGACAACTTTTCCTGTAAGAGTCCAAAAACCCATGAGTAATAATAAAAATTTCTATCTTTTTGACAAGCAGGTGCTTATTAATCATTACTAAACTAAAGGAACTACATCAAGATATCAACTAGCCTAATTTCCTGCTTTCCTCTGCCCCATAAATACGACAAGCATATCTATTTCAGCATTACTTAACAGTTTGCCAAAAAATCAAAGTCAAAAGACAAACGAAGTATGAAAGAGTGTGAATGGCCAAAGAACTCTACTCAATTAGACAACCAGATCTCAACTTATAGAAGTATATAGCAACTCAAGGCCACCAGACATTACCAATGCTAATTATTTGCAAATCTCCTATTATAAATGGAGCATCTCCAAGTCCACCAGGAGTTATCTGAATCCCATTATCCTTAATATGATCTTCGATTGAATTTACACTTCCTTCATCCTCACTACTTGCACATTCACCATCATCCACATCAATTCCATTTTGCAGCTGTAACATTCTTCTCGGAAGCTTCTGTTCGCTAAGATACCTGTTTTGTAGCACAATATCAAACACCACATCATTAGCTCTTGTATGCAATAGCATGGCTGAAAACAACAGGCCATCATAGATCCACGGCCACCATCAAAGGCATTTTCACTGAAACTAAAGTTTTAAGGAAATTAAAACTGATTAGTGAGGGCTTGTTCAACAAAGGAAAACACAAAGATTAATTTCTGAACAGCAAACTTAAGCAACAAAAGTATAGATGCAAAGGACCTCAATCATTTTAACAAAGATGAAATTACATAAAGCAAGTCAGATAATAAATAAAAATAAACATAATAACAATCCCAAGCATGCATGTAAAATCATACAAGCTAGGAAATAGGGAGAAAGGATGATTAGGATATGCAATAAGCTTGGAAATGGACATGTTGGCCTGGGCTATGCTTACAAATGGAGAATGCAGGGGCAATCAGCAAAAACAATTGAAATTAACATGTTAATCTCATTGCAATTATGGTGATGGAAAATTCACAGAAGGAAGATTTTCTTTACTATATTCTTTTGTAACTCATACTAGATGAAGTTTTAGAAAACAACCTAAAAGGAACTTACAGTTTCGCTTCTTCTAAGCCCCTTGTAAAACGAGGTTTCTTGCACTTTCGGTGGAAAGAAGAAAGAAGTCCTTTGAGAAATGAGATTACTTGTTTCATTTTTATCCTGAAAAGAAAAACAAAAAAAAAAATCAAAACAAAAGAAGCTAACATATCAGCCCTCAAGATATATAAGCACATCAATCAACGCAAAACAAGAACATTATGTGCCCAGAAACTTATTATGAGAACCTTGCAAAATCATGGGTGCCAAAAAATTGCACTGGAACTGATATTCCACCAGAAATATTGCTTAAACCTTTACGATCCCCAACAAGTGATTCATCTACCACAATCGCAGGCCACATTGCATGACCTGCACTATAAAAATCGATAAGATGGTGAAAAGCAGGAATTTACATGCATATATTCCTAATTGACCAAACAGAAAATCACTTCAGGTTAAAACCACATGAAAACATATATAGGACAAGACCCATGCACATACAAAGAGTTGTTATCAAATCTGTACAACCTTGCATGACCTTATACACCAAAACATACGACTATGATGCTTTACCAGATGCATATTGGCTTTTGTTGCAAAAGCTACAATACCAAAAGGCATAATTCATAGGTATATATGAAACGAATTTCTAAGACAAACTAATTTTCAACTATGAAAAAATGATCATTGAAGACTAAAATTCAAGTAGTCCTTAAAAATAAGTCCAAGGTTCACCTTAAACAAATTACCACAAAATGTATCAAAGCAAATGATCAACAAAAAACAGACAATCATTGATATCTTATGTCATGACATTAAAAGTCATTCTATGATAAGTCATGACCATCTCCAGCAAGTAACAGATGAAGCAGATAGGTAAAGTACAAACCAGTAAGTTTTGCCCATATAATATCTCCAGGTTCAAGTTCTTGACAATCGTCAAGACTGGCAGCCAAAGCAACCATCTCATCATAATCATAACTATCATCATCCGTACTATTTACACTAGAACTTAGATTCAAGCGTTCCATATCATCATGAGAAACACGAAACTTCAGTTTCTCATTTGAAAGAATCAATTCTTCCTCATCTCCATCCTCATATTCAACCTGCATGTAACTCGTCGTGAATTAATAAAGTGATCCATGAATATCGCCAATAAATTAAAGTATCTTTCACAAGACTAGTGCTAAAATAATTTGCATAATGAAAACCAAAATAAAAATTTTAATTAAAAAGAAGAAGAAGAAGAAGACGATTGAGAGGCATACACGATGTCTATTAGTCTCTGCATTGTATCCAATAACTCGACCCAAATACCAATCAGCATCCAATGGCCAAAAGACCTGTAGCCAACAGGATGATGTCAAGAAGTATGTAATATCTGTGTTTATAAATTGCAAGTTCAAAAGGCCATCAAAATGCTTGCCTTGCATTGCAATCCAACGAATGCTTTTGGATCAACACCATCAAAGCTCAACCTATTCAAATCACAAACTTAAACCATTAACATAAACACAATATAAGCATCCAAAAAAGAAGACGCCTTTAGACATGAAGACTGCAACTGTGCAACCTTCTGAACCCAATTAACTTTTAACTCCTTCTGGCTGTTGCTTTAGTACTTATCTTTTGCTTCCAAGCAAAAACAAATGTCAGAAAGCATAATCGTGATGGATTAAAATAACATAAAAGGCAACACTTCTAGATCAACAAGTTCGTATCAAATTAAAAGTTATGCATTTTTCATAAAAGAACAAAAAAAAAATCTTTTGCATACGGAAGCAAAATTCAATAGCAAATGTAACAACCATGGAGCCTTAGGGGATAGATAAATCAACTAAATTAAGGCAGACTCTGGAACGTTTACCCAGAAACATAAACATGAAACAAAATTCAGCAAGAAACAAGAAATACTGACCTGAGCCATTTCTTAACAGTAGCAGAACCAGTGGAAGCCCGCTGCGAATTTGGAGTGGAATTAAGTTTCCTTTTCTTAACAGAATTACTATTGACATTATCATTATTATTATTTCTACAATCCCTCAAACGCGGCCGATCCAACTCAGACAACAAAACCCCCGAATCAACCCCTAATTTTGCCAACTCACTACACCCAATCCTCCTCTTTTTCCTAAAACTCTCATCAATGTCACTTTTGACAGCCGTTTCATTCTCACCTTCGAGCAAAGAGTCGTAGAAGGAGACACATTGGCGAGACCTTTTAGAGCGGCGAGAGTAGACATGCATGAGTGGGGGATTGTGGGGTTCAAGATGGTCACGGTGGTTGTTGTCGAGGATGAGTTTACGAGCTTTAACCTTTTTGGACATAACGTTGGAGGAGTTGGTGGCGCTGACGCAGAGAGAAGCGGCAGAGTAGACGCGGTCCAACGAAACGTAGCGAATCGGAGTGTCGGCGTCGTCCTCATCTCCTCCGCCTCCTTTCTCGAGAAATGCCATGGGTGGAAAGAGGGAGTTTGGTACGGAAAGGGAGAGCTTGGGGGGTGGTGGAAGAGAGAGAAGAAGGGAGATTTTATTAGGGTTTAAAATGGGGATTTGGGGGAAAATGGAGGTTTTTGGAGGGAGCGGAGCGAAAGGGTAGCTTTCCCTATTGTTATTTTCCCCCAAAAATAATCGCTTTCCCGCCGAGAAAGTACGATTGGTGTTGGGCAGCTTTTGTAGTGTTACTCTCTAGTCTCTACTACCCAGTTTGGTTCTTTTCGTTTTTTACCAAAAAATTAACTATGTCAAAGAATCTCATGTGGAAGTATAATATTTAATCTTCTTCAAAAAAAAAAAAATTGAAGCAAAACATTTTTCTTCTCCATCCTTGAATTTTCCTTATTTTTAAAATACTAGTTTTCACCTCTATCTGCGTTGCAGGTGACTCAACGCGTGTGAACAAAAATTTTTAATAATAAAAGAAAGATCTAAAGGCAACATAAAAAATAAATCAGAATATAGTGATCACATATACTACTTGATATCTGGTCAAAAAAAAAACATATACTACTTGATAATCAAATTAAACATTAGGAAAAGGAACAGAGGCAAAAATAATAAAAATTACTAATAATAAAGCAAGAATAGTAGGAAAAGAACTTTTACATACCAGTCACGGCCTCTGTATTGCTCCACAGCAATAAATATTAGGCGCCGTGTAGTGAATTTTCTCACAGTTCTTATCACAAACAACGGGCTTTGTAGTGGCTCTTGTATTTGCTCCGAGGATGATTCGTCCTGGTACAAAAAGAATGAACTTATACGGTATAAAATAAGGACTTATTGTATCAAATTAAGAGTAGATACTTCAAAGAAGGAGAATCAATGAACTTATACGGTATAAAATAAGGACTTATTGTATCAAATTAAGAATAGATACTTCAAAGAAGGAGAATCAAAGATTAACTCTAAAGATAGAGAAATATATTAAACGTAAGAGTAGTAGTCTAATATTAAGAGTAGTAGTTTAGTGTGGTATTAATTGCTAATCAAATTAAATTTTATTAGTAATCAAATTAAATAATAAATAAATATAAACAATTAAACCTACTATTAATTTTATGTACAAGACCCTCATTGAGTGCCACTTGGCATTTAGTTTCTTTGACAAGTGTCAATAGTTAATTTTCTAATGTTTTATTTACCATATTTTTATTTATTTAGTTTGGAAAAATTAAAAGACATTCATCCCCTTTCCTATATAAAATAAATTATCAAATAATTATAAATTCATTATAAATTTGTTATGAATATACATGTATGTTGTGGATGTCCATGAATCTAATTAAAGCATGGATAAAATTGATGACTTGGTTCATCCATACACATATATCTATGTACTAAGTTCATCCCCTTATATTTATGGTGATGTATCTATGTGCCTATAAATAGGGCACTTACTTTGTTATGTAATAAGACGAATGAGAACAATTTCTCCTCTTCTTCATATTTTCTTCTTCTCCATATTCTATTGTCTCTCTATTCTCTTGTCTTTTCCATGCTTCAATTCTACTCCCTTACTTTTTTTTGTTATCATTTCACAACAAAATTTCATTTTTTAACTGAATTTTTCTTAAAAGAATTTATAAAATAAAGTTTCTTAACTGAATTTTCTTAAAAGAATTTATAAAATAAAACAGCCGCACGCGAAGCGCGGCCGGGAAATTCTAGTATAGATAAAGAGTATATTAAACCTAAGAGTAGTAGTCTAATATTAAGAGTAAGTAGTCTTTTTGGCACCATGAAAGCAAAATTAAGATTAGTAGTCTAGTGAGGTAATAATTGTTAATTAAATTAAATTTTATTAGTAATCATTAAATAATAAATATAGACAATATATAAATAAAATCTAATAATAATATTAATTGTAGAATGGTAAAATAGAAATATATTTGACAAATAAGGATATAATGGGCGATTCAAAAGTTTTACAGGTGAACGTACTTTTTAATATAGTATAGATTATTTCCAATTGTACCATTTTCTTTAAAACATATTTCTAAATTGTCATTACTAAATAATATTTTAATTATTCCATTATTTTTTTAATCTTAATAATAATTATATAATGTATGTATTAAATTATAAGAAAGTCAATTTGGTTTTTTGTTTCCAAATACCAACGTCCTATTTAATTTTGCCTTTTGTCTTTGTTTCCAATCGTTCTATTTAATTTTGCTTTATCTTTGGTTTTAAATTTCCATTATTAAAATTTAGTATAACTTTATTATTTCAAAATTAATCAAAAATTTCAAGTTAGACTGAATTATAAGTTTGTCAAATTGATTTTAGTTGATGAACATGTAAATTTCCTTTACTATTATTTTTTGAATTTAATATTTTACTTTTAATTTCAATTTTTAAATGTCAATAAAAAGATTAATTTAACATTAACACGTATAATACTATTGTTAGTAAAGCTCCATCTCTTCGTTATATAATGTTTTGCCGCATTCACTTTGTTCAATTGGAAATTGTTGAGTTAGAAGAGTAGGTGATATTATGATTTTGATTTTCTTGTCTCTATGTGATTATCAAAATTTCATAAGATGGTTATTATAATTTCATGAGGAGGTTATCAAAATTCCATAGTGTGCTTACCAAAATTTCATAGGATCAGGTTATTAAAATCTCTTAGGTTGGTTATTGAAATTTCATAGGGTGATTAATTATCACAATTTTATAGAAAGGTTATCAAAGAGATTATCAAAGAGGTTATCAATGATGTGTACTCTAAAGTCAAAGGGCCTAGAAAAAAAAAAAAAAAAAAAAAAAAAAAAGGTGTATTCGTTGCCAAGGCAATATATTTGCTTCATCCTCCAAATCAGGATCATCAACCCAACAAAGTGAAGAGGTCGTTGGATTGAAGTCACATATAAGTGGATTGCAACAAAAAATTGATGAACAATCTGATGTGATTAATCGACAATCATAAGTATTGGCTGTTGTCCTTTCATTTTTGGATAAGCGCTTTCCTGATGATAATGTTGGTGATGTCATGTTAGAAGTTAATCGCTTGATCAATCGACAAGTAAAGTTCTATTTATTATCTGGATTGCTAAACACCACCCCATTTTTGTTATTCACCGTCCCATTTTTTACGCTTTTTTACGCTTTTGCCCTTTGCTTCATTTTCTAATCTTGAAACTATCACGAACGTAGAATAGCGTTAACGTGTTGTATTTTGATGACGATTTAAGAAAAATGAACGATAACGTGCCGTATTTTGATGACGATTTCAGAAAAATGCAATTTTTGACGAAATTTAGGACTGATGATCCGTGCCGTCCCAAGAAGGCGGCTTACTGTGGCGAAGCCACCCCACTTGGGAGGCTCAACCACGGCAGAGCCGCCC
>AWWV01006669.1:0-60791 GCA_001974805.1 Corchorus capsularis
GGCATACAGCTTCCTAGAAAAATCAAACAAACTAAAAAGAAGAATTAGCAGTAACAGTTCTTAAATAAAATTAAAAAGACAGAAACAGAAATAAAATAATTTTTTTTATTTTTTTTAAGGAAAACGGAAAAGGAAAATAATTTTTTTTAAAGAAAAATCGGAAACCTTAAATTAAAACGGAAAANAATTTTTTTTTTTAGAAAAATCGGAAAACGGAAAAATAACTTTTTTTTTTCAACTCAAAAATCTCTTTTTTTTTAGAAAAAACGGAAAAACAAAACTAATTTTTGGATCTAATCTCTCTTCACTTTCTCTCAATTCAATTCCCTTCCCCGGCAACGGCGCCAAAATTTATGATCGTGTCGTCTATGACCATAAAAATAATCCCCACAATAACTAACTAGAATAACTAGGGCAAGTAAGGGTCGAATCCCACAGAGAAGGTTTGTGATGAACGATACAAAGAAAGAAAGATCTTTTCCAAAAATCGATTAGAAAACAGGGGATTGTAAATATCAATTATAAAGAAAACAATTAAACTAAAAATAAAAAAAAGCAAATTAAATCTAAATCAAATCTAAAGCAGATTAATAAAGCAAACAATAATAATAAAGCATACTTCTTCTCCAGTGGTATGATTCAATCAGATTAACTATGGATTATCGACTTAAAAGGTGAATTTAGCATCTTATTCTTGACTGACAACTGATATAGGTTTCCCAACATGTATTTTAGATAAGAGGCCGATTACCTTTTATTCCTTCAGCAATCGATTACTTTCTTAGGGCTTAAAGATCACTTGAGAACAAAGCATTAAGATTAATTAATTTTACACACATGCCTACAAAGTAGAACCATACGAAGAGAAATTTCTCGTCCTCCGGTAGACAAATACCCATTAAGCAGCGATTAAAAAAACCTAATTTGCTTCATACAATCAAACTTGAGTGATTAATTCTAAGCTTGATCTAGCCATAGATCTTCCTCTTACATCGTTAGTGACCACATAATTCAGATAAGATTTAGAATCATAAAATTATTCTAGGGTTTTGACTACTATCATCAAGAACTTAACACAAAATTATAAGTATAGAAATCTCATCATAATCAATTGATTGAATTCACCAAAGGATCAAAAGTATTAAGGATTTAGCTACTCATGGACTTAGGAAAATCCATGAAAGGCATAAGAATACTTATAGAACAAAGGAGGAACGATTTCTCCCCCTTGAAACCCTAGGGACGTCGCACCCCTCTATGGCTAGACAGGGTGTCGACTTCTCCCTCTTCTAAAACTAGAGAAAAACCTAAAAAACTAAAGAAAGGTAGAAAAAGAGAATTATCTAAATATATGATGTGTAGAATTGTGTAGTATGTGATTTGTGATACAAGAGGTGGCTATTTATAGTGGAGGAATAGGGTAGGACGGTTTAGGCTTGACTTGGTCTCCAAGTTGGATTAGGTGTCATCCTAGAGTAGAATCCAAGTTAGATGAGGACTCTAGAATTTTCTGGAATCTGGCAGTAACTTCGACGTCGATTTCGGGCTTGAATATGGCAGATCTGGGTTTTGCACTTCAAAAGATAGTTGTAGAGCTCGGAGTTAGCTTTCCAACGGCTATTCATGGGCTTACAATGGACATCTGAGCAGAAAGTTATGGCCTTTCTACGAAGACTGCGCTGAAACCGGGCTTATATCGCAAATCTGCGGGATTATTGCGGGATTTGGATATTCTTTTGGATATTAGGCCTACAAATTGGGATTTTAACTCCAATTATAGGTTTATATGGGCTGAGTATATTCCCATATAAATAATCCAAAAATCCTCAACTTCAGGGCTTCTTCTGGACTTGGCTTCAATCCTTTGCAAATAAGCTCCAAATCTTCAATTTTTACTTCTTGAATTAATTCTTCAATTATCTTCAAATCTTCAAAATATCTTCAATCACGAACTTCGCATCTTCAAATCTTCATTCCAAATGACAAAATCCATAGTTGAGTAAAAAGTCACTAAAATAGCTCCAAAAAGAGTGAAAAACAATAAGTTTTCACTTTTCTTGTCTTCAAGACCTAAAAACACAAATACTAACAAAATAGGGTAAAAACACATAAAAGTAGCAAAAAGTATAGAAAAATAGCTATAAAAACATGCATAATTTGAGCTCGATCAGCAGTCCCATTACCAGACTTGAACATGGTCTCATTTATGTTTTCGAGCTCCACAACAACTCCAAAGAAGTCATCTTTCATGATTCCTTTATGTGCTTTAGCTGCTGCATCAGCATCCTGCAATATTGTTTGCTCTTTGTCTAATTCTTGAACCGATTCAAATGCATATTCAGCACTTTCACCTTGTGCTTGACCTTTCCCACAAATCATGGCTAGGCTATCATACAAAGGAAATGGCCTATTTCCAAGTCCAGCGGCATCCTTGTGACTCTGCAAACAAGGTAAAAAAAATTAGTAAAACTAGCATATAAATTAACACGTGTTCAATCAATTGTACATTACCTTAACCCATCCATCCCAAACAGTATCGTCTTCACAAGTAATACACTTGTTAATATCATCCCTTCCAAATCCAAAACAATCTTAGCTCTCTATATTGAGTTTTTAGTGTCTTCATTCTTGATCTTATATGAGGGTCTCCCTTAATATTGCATCTGGGAAGTCTCTTCCACATCAGTTTCTCAACTTGAGTGTAGAAACCATTCCTAAACCCGTTTTTAGCTTTACATCCTTAGTTGGCAAGCTCAATGTCGCAACGTTCGGGTCCGGGGGGTCCCGAACCCTACCGCTGAACGACTTAAAAAGGGGAAACTACTACTGAAATCCTATGGAGTCGCCACTAATCCTTTTTTAACCAGGTGTTATTAGCCACCTACCAAATTATTAAGTCTAATATTCACCTATGCTCGGCAAAGGTAACACTAAACCTAATAAGCGGTCTATTAACCAGAGTCTTAAGGGTTCGGGAGTCGGGTATGCGTGGGGAAGGATTAGCACCCCCACGACGCCCGTCAAAAGACGGCACTGACTAGTCTAGACTTAATCATGGGTTTCTATTATTGGTTGCTACTATTCTTGAATATTTTCATGCCTTTAGACTCTCTTCTTTTTTATTTATTTTTTCTTAAAACTGACTTTTCTTCTTTTATTTATTTTCCTTGTTTAGATATCCTTCTTTACCTTTTTCTTACTTTACTTTTTTTTAAGGATTATTGAATATCAACTATTTTCTTTCAACTTATTAAATACCATTTTTATTCGCTTTTTACTGATTACTCTTTACTGATTACTAGTTAATATTTTATTCTTTACGATTGCCATTACTTTTTACTGATTAATATTTTACTCTTTATCATTTTTCCTTTACTGATTATTCTTTACTCTTTTACCATTTTACTGATTTCTTCTCACTTATTACTATTTTTTTTCTTTACTGATTACTTTTTACTCTTTACTCTTTACTGATTACTCTTTACTATTTTTTCTTTTACTTTTTACTAATTACCATTTTACTTTTTACTTTTTACTGATTACCCTTTTACTCTTTTCTAATTACCATTTTACTTTTCACTGATTACCTTTACTTTTAACTGATTACCACTTTGCTTTTTTATTGATTACCTTTTTACTTTTTACTGATTACCATTACTTCTTACTGGTTACTATTACTCTTTACTGATTACTATTTTTCTTTTCTGATTACTTTTTACTTTACTCTTTACTATTTTCTTTTTACTGATCTCTCTTTATTTTACTCTTTACTCTTTACCATTTTACTAATTACTCTTCATTATTTACCATTTTTCCTTTACTAATTACTCTTCATTCTTTACCATTTTTCCTTTACTGATTACTCTTTACTCTTTACCATTTTTCTTCGCTGATTACTCTTTCCTGATCACTGATTACTATTACTCTTACTAATTACTATTACTCTTTACTAATTACCATTTTTCCTTTTACTGATCATCATTACTTTTTACTGATTACTATTTTACTCTTTTCTGATTACTCTGATTATCACTTTATTCTTTACTGATTGCTTTTTCTTATTGAACTTAGTCACTGATTACTTTTCCTTACTAAACTTACTTACTGATTGCCCTTTTTACTTTTTGGAACATGATTACCTTTTTTCATTTTTCTGACTGATCCCATTTTCTTTCTTTTCCTTTTTTAGATTTTGCTTCTATGATTCTTAACTTATTGATACACTGGACTCTTAAATGCATGGATGCACATGATGCATAAGACCCAATTGGATTTTAATTTACCCCTCAATTATACGAGGAACACCTTTGGCCGCCTCCCAATAAATGGTAAACGACCACTGGAAATTTCCAAGCCTCCGGGAGAAGGCGAACAAACTCAGACACGCATGAATGAGTCGTCCTGCTTTCCCATCACGAGATCATTTTTCTTGAAGCTACATGACAAATTATACTTGCAGCAATTATAAAAGAAATAAATATGATGCACATGCTTAACTATCCTTTACATTTTTTATTGAATTTTTATTAATCTATTGACAATTAAACTAAACTAAAATATGAAATTAAACTAGCTCTAAAATTTCATTTTTTTTACCAATTTATTAAGCTAAATTACTAAAACTAATTAACATTAGACTAAACCTTAAATTAAACTAATGTAAACTAGACTAAGTCCAAATATAAAGTAAATGACTTAAATCCAAAGTGAGGCCCAAGTGCAACAAAAAGGAAAAAAAGAAACCCAAGAAACTATACCCAAAGCCGGATTGGGCTTCGCGGACCGGGTCAACTTGCGGGTCAGGAGCGGGTTTGGACCGGATCTGATGGGTTAGTATAAATACTAAACCCTAACCCTTTCATTCAGACTTCATCTTCTTCCATGGTTTCATCCTGCGCCGCCACCTCCTCGTCGGAAATCTTCGCCACTCCCGGGCCACCGTTAACCACCGCGCCAGAGTTACCTTCTACCGCCAATCGAACTCAAAATTTCCAGATTTCTTCCTCTCCTCACCCTGAAGTCGAATCCGTCGCCAAATCTCCGAAAAGCAGCCTAAAACCTAACGAATCTAAGCCAACCCGAATGAAAACTATGGCCCTCCGATCTCTCAAACCCGCCGTCGGGTCCCTCAGATTTCAAGGTATGTTCTTCTCCTCCCTTTCCTTTATCTAATCATTAAACGAATCTTAACATCTAACTTTAACCGAAACCCAAACCCTCTAAATCCCGGCGGCTTCCAACTTGAACTACTTCATTTTCTCCCTTGAAGACTTAATTTATTCCCACCAAACGAACCTCCCAAATCCCAAAACTAAACCTCTGGAACCTAGCCTCTTTCCTCTCCAATCCTCTTGTAAAACCCTTTGTTTTCCTTCTTTTTTTTTCTCTAAGAACCCTAGCTTCCTCTCCTCAAAAACCGTCCCTTTCCTAAAGCTCTGAACCTTTTTTTCGTTGCTCTAGAATGAAGAAACCTAGAAGCCTAGAATGATTTTTTCTTTTCTCCGCCTCCTCCCAACTTCCTCCTGTAAAAACCCTAAACTTCTCTCTGTCTCCTCCTTCTTTCTTAAAAACCCCACCGCCTCCAAAAACTCCTCTCTAAAACCCTCGCCTCTTCCCCCTCTAAACCTCCTGAAAAAATGCTGTATATAAAGCCCCCAAAGTTGAAATCTCAACCGTGAGTTCCCCTTCAATCTCATGGTCTCTCTTTTTTATCATTTTTGCTCCCTTTGATTTTTAACCTCTTTTGTCTTCTTTTGCAGGTGAAAATTGCAGCTGCACGTGTGCAAGGAACGAAGGGTGAATGAGCTGGCAGAGGAGAGGTTTCCTCTCCCTTTCCTTTTTTGTCTGTTCTTACTTTGTCTTGTTTCATTTTTCTTCACACGGTTTCTCTCCTTTGCAGATTATTTAGCTGAGTTGGACCAATGGGAGCACGGTCTCGATGCTAGGAACCAATGACATTTCGGCAGCTAACCACTGAGGTAGAATTTTTCTCTTGCTTTTCTGTAGTTGAGTGAATAAACTGCCGAGAAAAATCCTTTGCTTTGTTGTGGGAAACTGAGCTTATTCTTAATATCCTGAAACTGCTTGCTTTCATTGCTCTCGTCATTTTTGGGTTCTTTCAAATTGAGTCTTTCTCTTAGAGTCTTTGTCGCCTTGAACTGGCCATGTAATCTTCGCTGCCATGTCTCCCATGCTTTGCTAAACTACCTTTTCTTCTGTAACTGCAACTTTATTTCTCTAAACTCTCATTGTCTGTTGAAAGTACTCGACGGCTCTTTGAAACTACCCCTTTTCCTTTGATTTGTTTGCTGCTTGCTTGCTTCATTGCTCTTACTGAAACGGTCACTTGCTGAATACTAAATGCTTTAATAATGCTGAATTTGCTTGAGAACTATTTGTGACTCCATTATCTTGGAAGTGAATATGTGACTGTGGTAACAATCTGAGATGCCTGATGCCTGTTGAATCTATGTTAAAAGCTTCCTTATTTTCATCGTTAATTGCTGCTTGACTTGCCTTTGGTCCTGCCACACTGCCTTGTTGCCAATGATTAATGCAATGTGCAATGCTATTTGTGTAAACTGACTCCAAATAATGATGTAAAATGAATGTTGTAAAAATTAAAAAAATGTCTACTGATGTGGGAATGTTTGTTAGTGTCCAAAAATGCTAGAATGAGTGTAATGGATGCATGATCTGTCTCAATGTGACCTTATGGGCTGCCAACTTTGTTTCGGTGAAACTGTATTTGGCTCGAACATGCTTGCTCACAATCCCTTTCGAATGTTGATGTCATTGTGCTTTCAACTTGCAGCTGAATTATAAAGGAAATTGCTCCATTTGTTGACTTGAATTTGCTAAATGTACACTTGTGTATGCTGGCTTGAATTTGTTGTATTGGCTTTGAAATTCTTTCTTTGAAACAAGAGTAAGTGAATGATCATACAAGCATGAAAATGAACCTAAATGCATGCTGCTTAAGGCCTGATTATATGCAACCTGATGCGAATGCTCTCTTTTTTCATTTTTTATTAATTGAAATGCAATGGCATGTGAGGAGTGAATGAGATGAGAATGAGTTGTTTGAGACTTTGCTGCTAGAAACTTTGTGAGACTGAAAACTGAATCATTTTTGCTCTGTGTTAAGCCCTGCCATTGATTTTGTATGCAAAATGCTATGATGCTTGATGAAACTTTATGCCAAAATGTCTCTAGGCTTTTGCAATGCTAGACTAGAAACACTATCTAATAATGCATGCTAATAAGGAACTTTATTAAACTAATGCCATGAAACTGTTTTTGAATGCAATGATGATTGTATGTTGTATATGTGATGGCATGCTATATAACAATTGGAATATGAATGTGGAATGAAGAGATTACAATGCATGTTTATGCTTAGAAATGAGGTTTAAGGAAAAGAGAAATGAATGTCGATGCATGTTAGATATATTGCCCTTGCTGCCACTTTGGTGTTCTGGAATGATGTCATTATGCTGGATTAACTGAAGATGTAATCACTCTAAAAGCTTTCAATCTTAATGAACTAAGATGCATGCTAAAATTTAGCTATAAGTGCTCTGTGATTCCCTAATTCTGCATGTTGAGTATATTGCCCTTGCTGCCACTTTGGTGTTCTCCATTTTGGCTCTAACTATTGAATGATCATGCGGCATTGCATGCTTAATCGGATGTGTATATCAAGCTTACTACAGTGTCTTGCCTGTTGTTTTTTAACCATGTCATCATCCTGAGCCCTTTGCACCCTGAAGTTTGTTTCTGATCTAAATTTGAATCCGAGAATTGTCCTGTACATGTGATTTTGCAAGTAATCTGTTACAACTTAATTCTGCATTTAACTTGCTATTTCTGTTCATGAATAGCCGTCAATTCTCCTGTTATTCTGCTTGTTGTGCTTCCATTAGCTTGAAACTGCCCATGCCTTTGTTCAATGTTTCCCATCTGGTTGAGAACTGTCTTGTATTCCTTGCTGTCTTAATAGTAAATGATTGCTGCCTGCCATAATCTCATGGTTGTGTTGGAGTTCAGGGATCAAGAACTAATCCTGATTCCCTTTCCAAATTCAACCAAAAAGCAAAAATAATCTTCATGTTTGTCTGCTGCTTCCCTTGCATGTATCTTGTTGTGAAATTCTTTATTATTTGCCTGCTCTTGCTTTGTACTCTGATTTCACCATTCCTCCCATGCACAGCCCTGCACATGAGGTCTTTTAAAAGACCTTCAACGCTCGGGTGCATGCTTGCTTGACAGCCCCTTGCATGTTCCTTGTTTCCTTTAGTGTTGCTGCACTGTTTTTGCATTTTTTAAAGCCCTCCAACCCTTTTTGGTTTACACCAATTAATGGTGTTTAGTCTTGAATTTGGGGGGCACATTTTACATCTTTGCAGGTTACTAAAGACTAAGTAAAGAGAAAGCCAAGTCAGAAGAGAAAAACAAACCTTATGAGGACCAAAACTCAATTCAAGATGTAATATGCAAAGCCAAGGGAATTGTAAATAAAGCTCCCTTTTTGTATTTTTATTACTTTTATTTTGTACTTTGGGGATGTATCTAACTAGTGCTAAATGAATAAATGAATGCTCTTTTTCTTTATTGTGATTTTCTAATTTCTATTTTTGGTGTTTTATTTTATTTATCATTGTTTTACTAGTATGCCATGAAATGAAAAAGCAAACAAAAATGCAAATCCAACTCATGCAATGTCTAACTAATTGCTAAAGGGTTAATTAATCAATGAACTAATTGAGCTTAAACTATATGATTAAAATGCAACAATACTAAGCTAAATGAAGATGCAACTAAATTACTAAATGAAAATATGCAAAAATGCCAAGGTGCATATTAAGATTTTTGGTTTTTCGAATGCAATCTAGATAACTAAAATGAACAAGCTAATATAAATTAAAAGTAGATAAAAAATGACCAAAATGCCCCCTAGATGTGAAAATGACCAAAATGCCCCTGGATGACCCTAATGCTAACTCGACCCAAATTAAAGGATATAGGACAAAAATGGTGTCTACACTCAAGCAGCAGCATTAAACTAAGATTATGTCTTGGGCTGCAGTCCACTGATGAGTTGGTCTTCTATTATTCTTTGAGGTTGATGGAGTTGATACATCATCCATCTTCTTGAGCACAGGCTTGCAAGTCAATACATACAATCAAGTCATTACATTTTTGTTAAAGGAAAAGACTTGCCCACTACTGTTGAAAATATATGTCAATGCTGCTTTGAAAAATTAACATTCAAGCTAAATTGCCATGGAATATATGGCCAAAAATAATTCTGCCAATACCATAGAAAATCAAATTTTAATTATATCAAATAAAAAACTAATTATTGTCAACTTTGATTAAGAGAAAGAAAGAAAAATCCCCAATAAAAACAAACATATGTAGTAACTACTCAGTGATGGTTTGCAGAATATAATAAAGAACTATAAAATGCATCATAAAAGGAAGACAATAAAGAACAAGACAATTTCAGTCTAGGCAGCTCACTGAAATGTAAAAGTTAAGAAAACAGAAAATCCAAGTTCAGTCTTGGTCAAATTTAACTCTACCAAAGGTTAAAAGAATAAGTGGTGGGAAAGAAACTCTTTGGAAAAATTCAAAGAGGAAATGAATATCAAAACTGAAGAAGTGCAAGCAATTTCAGAATCATATGATGGTTGGAAGTGACTTAGATATCCAATCAGCATAGAAATCATTGATTTATTCAAGTAACTTATTAAGTAGAATAAATGACTTTGATGATCCTGTCAAAATACATGACTCAACTATACTTTGTTGCAGAAAAAAAATGCTAATTTCAGCATTTTTGGTCTGAAATAAGCTAAAGTCTAAACCATACATATTCCTTATTCGAATATTCATAGACTACCACAAATATTCATAGATTAAAAAGAGTAACCCATTATTAACACTGAACTTTAACTCGGTCCATAATGAAAATCCTTAGTATAAACTGATTATTACAAAGCATTTAAGTAACTTTAACTCCATTATCAACACTGAAAGGTAAACAGACAACAATTTACATGGATGAACAAACAGTGTCAGTTCCAAATTTGAATATAAAAACTGAGTTAATTCTACACATAACTATTTTCTAAATGTAGCAGCTGATTTGTTTATTACTCTTATTGATAGCAGTAATAATATCTCATCTTAAGGTTTTATTTTCACTGTTATTGGTGGTTGAAAACTTTTATAAAAAATTTAGAACAACCAGCATTAAAAGTATAAGCTACCACAGAACTGATTATTGCAACAGAAATAAAATGTACTCCATAACAAAATCCAAAGTGCAAAGAGATATAACAATTAAAGGATATAAAAGTTTCACAAGCAAATAGATCTACTTTAAGCTAATGCATAAACAAATGGAAATAAGGAAACATATGTACTGTGAGCTATACATTAAAAACACATCCTAGTTAAGCGTGATTCCTATTAGCTTGAGCTAAATTATCTTTAAAGGCTATCCACTCATTAGATGGCTCAATATGTTGGATGTTTTGTGTATTTGAGAAAGGGTCCGAGTCCACATAAGATTCATTCAACGTAGCCTCCAATGGATCAATAGTCATCTTCCTTCTTACATGGTTGTGTAACAAAGCACATGCACTAACCATTTTGCAGTGTATCTTAATAGGATACCAAGACTTGTCCCTAAGTATTGCCCATCTCATTTTAAGCAGTCCAAAGCATCTTTCAATGTCATTCATTGCAATTGCATGTTTGTAATTAAAAAACTCTTCTTTTGTTCGAAGAAGAGCTATTTGTCCCCATTCCTTCAAATGGTAACACTGAACTCTATATGGAGCTAAGAATCCCTTTCCATTCATATATCCAGCTGTCGCAACATGCGGGTCCGGGGTCCGAACCCTACCGCTGAACAATTGGAGGAAACACTACTGAAACTTATGGAATCACCACTAATCAAATTCTAGGTGTGATTAGTTACCTACTGATTGACCTAACTAGTCTAATGAGGTCCAAATCCTGGCGAGGGACTCACTAAACCTATTGGTCCGGTCTTGTCACCGGAATCTAGGTTCGGGAGTTGATTACGCCCGGGGAAGCATGAGCACCCCGGAACGCACGTTAAGATACGATACCTCTAAGTCTAACTAGATCTAATGTGGGTCTAAAATAAAAAGGTTGCTTTTAATCCTTAATCTTATATTTTTAGTCTTTTCATTGTTTCGAGAGAATTGAAGCCGTTTATTACTTTTGAAATCATGACAAAAACAACACCTTCCGACCGAAAGGGCATTTTGGGAATAAGACAAAATTAAATAGCACCTTTCGTCGGGGAAGGGCACTTTGGGAATAAGACAAAATTCAACAACACCTTCCGACTAGGAAGGGCGGCTTGGGAATACGACGAAATTAAACAACACCTTCCGGTGGGGAAGGGTAAAACGGGAATAAAAACAACACCTTCCGGTCGGGAGGGGTAAACTAAGAATAAAAACAACACCTTCCTATGCGGAAGGGCAAAACGGGAATAAAACAATACCTTCTAGTGGGGAAGGGGAAATCAGGAATAAAAACAACACCTTCCGGTGGGGAAGGACAAAACGGGAATAAAACAACACCTTCCGATGGAGAAGGGCAAATTAGGACACCTTCCGGTGGGGAAGGGCAAAACGGGAACAAAACAACACCTTCCGGTGGGGAAGGGCAAACTGGGAATAAAACAACGGGAATAAAAACAATACCTTCCGGTGGGGAAGGGCAAACTGGGAATAAAACAACAACTCCTTCCGGTGGGAAGGGCAATTTGGGAAAAAGACAAGTAAAACAACACCTTTCGGTGGGGAACGGCAAACTGGGAATAAAAACAACATCTTCAAGTGGGAAGGGCAAACTAAGAATATAACAACACATTCCGCTGGGAAGGGCAAATTAGGAATAAAAACAACACCTTCAGGTGGGGAATGGCAAACTGGGAATAAAAACAACACCTTCCGGTGGGGAAGGACAAACTGGGAATAAAACAACACCTTCCGACTGAGAAGGGAAAATTGGGAATAAGAAAAGAAAACAACACCTTCCGCCGAGGAAGGGTAAATTGGGAATAAAAACAACACCTTTCGACGGGGAAAGGCAAATTGGGAAAAGAAACAACACCTTCCGACTGGGAAAGGCAATTTGGGAAGAAAACTAGGAAACAACACCTTCCGACTGGGAAGGGAAAATTGGGAACAAGAACATTGGAGGAAAACTATTCTTTTAAATTTTTGAATTTTCAATTTCTGGTTTGAATTTAATGCATGGATGAGATGATGCATGCAAAGCGTAAGTTTTATTATTTAATCAGTAAAAAGGGGTTTACTTGAGTAGACCCCACGAACCTAGCCCGGCCCCCCGGGGATATTCGTGAAATCCTTTTGATCTTGGAGCAGAATCCCGAGAGGTCATACTCGTGCACCTTTACCCGAGATTTGCCCGTAATAGTTAAAAACACCTTTTTATGGATTTAGTAGTGGCGTGAACAGATAAATTGACAGAAATAAAAATGAAATACAGATGAACTGACCTAGTTGACTTTAGTCAAAATCAACTTATATTTGATTAAGTTTCAATCAAGGAAGCTAGCTCTAGATTAATTATGAAATTAGTGATTTAATTAAATTCTAATCGTTCATTATGAAATCACATTCTATTTCCACTTAACCAAGATTCAATATTTTTGAAATAATGATTATCCTTTTATTCCATCTTTTAAACCAAAAATTATATTTTTGTTACAATATCTATCAAAATTCAATCTTTTTGAACCAAATGTTACATTTTTACTTCAAAGTTGTTAAGACTTGATCTTTTTAACCTAAAGATCACAAATTTATTTCAAATCTTATCAAAATTCAATATTTTTTTTAAAGATTACATTTTTACTTCAAAGTTATTGAAAATTCAACCTTCTTAGTTTAAAGATTTCATTTTTATCAAAATAACCAAAAATTCAATCTTTTCTAACTTAAAGGTTTCATTTTTATTATCAATTCACCAAAATTTAAAGGTTGTATTTTTAATTACCAACTCACCAAAAGTTAAACTTTTTAAGCTAAAGGTTGTATTTTTATCATCATCTCATCAAAAAATTAAACTTTCTAAGCTAAAGGTTGGATTTTTATCATCATCTCGTCAAAAAATTAAACTTTCTAAGCTAAAGGTTGGCTTTTTATCATCAACTCACCAAAAATTTAAGCTTTTTAACTAAAAGATTGCATCTTTATTCAAACTCTACCAAGATTTCTTTTTTTAATCTAAAGATTGTATTTTCATTTCAAATATTTACCAAAACTTAATTCTTAGTTTTAATCTCTAAATAATTGTAACTTCATCTCTTAAATCAAGTTATTAAAAACTAATCTACCAAGGAAGCTAAACCATACCAAATAAAAACTAAATCATAAAAGTCAGTAACTAAATCAACAAAGCATAATAAAATGAGGACTAAAATGGAAGGGTTCAGGAACTCACCTCTTAAACTGAAAAAACCGCAACCTTTTACCCAAAACTACTTCGTTTTAGTCAACGCTACTCCTTTTTAATTCCTTCCCCTTTTTCTTTTGCTACTTCCGCTTCTTCTTCTTCCTCTTGCTTCCTCTCTCTCTCCATGAATCCAAAGCCCAAACTAGTGCCGAACTCTCCTTCTTTCACCGTCAATGGTTGGATCTGGCCTCAAACACCAAAAGCACCCGTCTTTTCCTTTGAAGAACCGAAACCAGAGCCTAAAAGTGCCTAGACTTTTCAAAATCGTCACCCCCACAAGTGAAATGCCTGAACAAACACGGCAAATCTCTAAAGCTTCCCCCTTTTCTACGAGTCTCGATTAGAACTGACAAAGTAGACCCAAATGCAGAGATTACCTAAAGAGATGAATCTATGGAGACAACAAATCTACTGGGAATCAACAACAGAGGAGGGAAACTCAAGACCCAACGAAAAACTCCCCAAAAAAGTAGCTTTTTTTTGTTGTAATTTTCTCTAATTTTGTATTTTAAGTTTGCTATGAACCCTAGAAACTAAAAACCTAACCACTAATTGCCCTCTCTCTCTTTTTTTGAAAAAACCTCCCTCCCCCTTAGAAAAGAAAGAATTTATAGCCTAAATGGAAAACCAAGATCCTACAGTCAGTCTCCCCCCCCCCCCTCTTCAATCTGATGGCTTTCTAATTTCCTCTTCTTTTCTCTTTTATTTCTAAAATTGGTATTTTTTGTTTCTGTTGCAGGTGTCTGATCGTGTCGTCAGCAATCATAAAATAATCCCCACAAAACCTAACTGAGTAGATAGGACAAGTAGGGGTCGAATCCCACAGAGAAGGGTAGAGAACTTTATCCCAAGAGCTAATCTTTTCTAAAAATTACTTTTAAAACAGAAAACAAGGAATTAAAATTATCAATAAAGCAATTAAACTAAAAACAAAGCAAGTAAATTAAATCTAAATCTAAGACAATTTATAAAACAAAAAATAATTAAAAGGCATACTTCTTCTCCTATGGTATGAATCAATCAATTTAACTATGGATCCTTGATTCAAAAGATGAATTTAATATCTTATCCTTGATAATACTAGCCTAGATAAAATCTATCATGTATATTAGACAAGATTTCCCTTTTGGGGCTTAAATTATCCCTATTATTCCTTCGGCAATTGATTTCCCTTTTGGGGCTTAAAAACCATCTAAGAACAAAGCATTAAGAACAATTATTTTTCACACATGAGAACCAGGCATCGAGCAATTTCTCGGTCGATGGTAAGGTTGTCTCTTGAACGGAGGTTGTAATTCTCATTCAATTGCTACATACAATCAAACTTGGAGTTGTAGTCCTAAGCTTGATCTAGCCATAGATCCATCCAATTACGTCATCAGTGGCCATTTAAATCAATAAAATTTAAGATCATAAAATAATACAGAGACGCACTTACTACCATCAAAAACTCAACATTAAATTATAAGTACAAAAATCTCACCATAATCTATCGATTGAATTCACCCAATGATAAGAAGTATTAAGGGCTTAGAGACTTAAGAAAACTTACAAAACTTGAAGGCAAAATCCTCCTCTTGAAGAACCTAGGGTTGCCGCACTTCTCTATGCAAAGAGAGGGGTGCGACACCCTTAACCTAAAATTAGAGAAAGAAAACTAGAATATTTTCTAAGAAAAAGATGAAAGAGAATTGTGTATGTGATTGGGTTACAAAAGGTGGCTATTTATAGTGGAAAAATAACCTAATGATTCCTATTAGACTTAGGAAAGGACTCTAGGGCGTTCTAGGAGCTGACTTGGTCTCCAAATTGGATTAAAAGTCTTCCTAGAGCAGAATCCTAGTCAAAATAGGATCCTGGAATTTTCTGGATTTCTGCAGAAACTTTGACGGAAGATTCGGGCTTGAAGATGACAGAACTGGGCTTTGGACTTCAAAGAAAAGTTGTAGATCTCGGAGTTAGCTTTCCAACGGCTACTCATGGGCTTAAAACGGACATCTGAGTAGAAAGTTATGGCCTTTCTACCGAGACTGCGTTGATTCCTACTCCAAATAGGACTAGTTGCGGGAAATTACGGGATTTGGATATTTTCTTGGATATATGGGGCACAAATTGGGATTTTAACTCCAATTGTAGACTTATATAGGCTGAGTATTATCCCATATAAAATATCCAAAAATCCATAGCTTCCAGGCTTCTTCTGGACTTGGCTTCAATCCTTTGCAATTAAGCTTCAAGTCTTCACTTCTTGCTTCTTGAAATAATTCTTCAATGGTCTTCAAATCTTCAAATTATCTTCAAATAATCTTCAAACACGAACTTCGAATCTTCAAATATTCATTCCAAATGGCTAAATCCATAGTTGAGTAAAAAGTCACCAAAATAGCTCCAAAAAGAGTGAAAAACAATAAGTTTTGACTTTTCTTTATCTTCAAGACCTAAAAACACAAATATTAGCAAAATAGGGTGAAAATACATATAAAAGCGGCAAAAAGTATGAAAAAATAGCCATAAAAATATACATAATTTTGACTCGATCAGTGTCACTTTCTTGTTGATACCGTGTGAGGACCACTAATGGATGGAGTAACCAACAATTCGATCAGGTGAATTTTTGTTGTCCCTATTTGCCATTTTACCGTTTTGGCCTCTTGCAATCTCACGTTTGAGTCCATTTCTATCTGCAAGTGCTGACGTGGAACAATCAAAGTGCCAGCTTGCCAATAGTAACCAATCCGAACATAGCAACTTATTCAGAGACGCTTTTAGCGAAATTTAATTGCTTGCCTTTTTTTGTTTTGATTCTATTTTCCTCACTAATCTCTTTCTTTACTGCAATAAATGGTTTATGTTATGCTAGTGAGTGATAATTCATGCTCTGTATTTTTTCTATCCATTGCCACCACTTGTCATCACTTGTTTCTTGGAATTGTTTTGCTGAGCTCTATCTAAAGGTTTTATTTATATCTCTGCTTGTGATAAGCTTCATGCTGAAATGCCCATGTTTCTGTTTTAATGTTGCTGACCGACTCTGTTGCTCTCTAACACTACGATTGTTGATCTCCTGTGTGTTGTTTCCTTGAAATGCCTCTGCTTGGCATTGCCTGTTAACATTTGTCGTTGCTTTCGAGTCATTTGTCTTCAAATTCACATGCTCTAGAACACTTGAGGAACGAATTTTAGCAGCCCAATGTAATGCAGCACCGGATTTGATTTAAAGGCCCATTTTTTTGGAATAACTTTGGCAACAATAAGTGGCTTCATTGGTCAAGACTTTCATTTGTTTGTTCATCCCACATACGTGATGGCAGTAATGTAGCAAAAGGATATGAACTAATTAGGACCCCTTTTTCTTTTCTTGTAACCTATAATGTAAGCCAATTTGGAAGTTAGAAGAATGATTTTCCTTTTGCCTTAAAATAAACCAAACCCAGAATGGCCCACGGATAAGGTTTCACGAAGAAACTCGCAAGCAATGATTGCCCCAAAATCAAAATGGGCTGAACTTTAATGCCAATTGATATGTAGTTAGGATAAAAAAGAAATTGAAGGCAACATCCATTGGTATCCCACGTGTTCCCAATTCTCATTTTGCAATCCTGCAAACGACGATTCCCACTATCTTTTTTTTTTTTTGTAATTTTTGTAAAATGTAATGCAAATGAATAAATGAGAACTAAATTATTTTTGTGATTTTTTTCAATTCAAGTTAAACTCTAACTTCCTAAGCGAACGCAATGGGAATGCTAATGAACTAGCTTATCAAAATGGCAACAAAAACTTTGGAATTGACCTAAATGAATTATGACCCAAAATCAAAAGAAAGACCCAAACAAGAAAGCCCAAAGTAAAGACCCAATAGTCCAAGGCATGGTTATTAAATTCGGTTCGGCGGTCGGACCGTCTGACCCGGTGACTCGGAGCCTGGACCGGGCTGAGTTAGCTTTTGGACCGTTTGGACAATTAGTCCGCTATGATCCGTCCTAACCCGATGTGACCCGGAAAAACCCGTTGACCGGTCCGTGTATTCATGAACCAGGCGGGTTAATTCAGTTGTTTGATTTTACCATTAAACCAAAATTTAAAACAATTTTTTATTAATTTTAAAGGGTTTAGTTGTAATTTAATTTATTAGAAACTAAATCCTAAATGTCCAGCCGACCCTAATCCACTTCACTCATTTTTCTCAAGCCTCAAAAGAAAGAAAAGGGTTAAGGTTCAGTTCTGTTCGTCACTTTATCACATGAACATTTTTCTAAAGTTAGGGTTCCTCCCTTCCAAATCCATTCTTCAAGTCAAGCTTCAATTAAACTTCAAGAGCTCGATCGATTTTCTTCTTGGAAGACTAAGGTAATGGGTTTTCTTTAAATTATTACTTCTTTGACTCTGTATCCCTCATGGGCTCCAAAAACTCGATCTTTTAGAGTGATTCGAATGTTCTCCACTCCATTCGAACCCAATTCTGCTTCCCCTTCTTCCTTTTCCTCTTCGGTTACTGTTCGATTTGTTAGGAGTATTTTCTTTGAATATCAAAATTTGGATTTGTCAGTTTATTTAATATGTACTTAACTACTGATTGAAAAATTGGATCCTTTTTTGGGTAATTAAAGAGTAGTTTGTTTTAGTGTGATTATTATAAAGAATTCAGGTTATTTTAAGTGTTTGTTTGGGTTCAAAAGACTCGTGTCTTGAAATTGGTTTTGTAGTGTTTCTAGCAACTTTCTCCACCATATGTTAGTGTCAATGTGGATAACAAAATTTGACTATAATGTAGGCTTTGAATCTGATTCTGTTTTTATCATTATTCTTTTTAAGAACGATTAAGCTTTAAGCATTAGAACTTAGAAGAATCTTGTAGTTTTACTTGGTTTGATTGAGCAGATATATGATTCATTTTCTTACAACCTGTTGTTGAGTAGTATTCATTGATTTTTAGATAAGAAAA
This sequence comes from Corchorus capsularis, assembly GCA_001974805.1. Taxonomy (NCBI): domain Eukaryota; kingdom Viridiplantae; phylum Streptophyta; class Magnoliopsida; order Malvales; family Malvaceae; genus Corchorus; species Corchorus capsularis. The sequence continues at coordinate 18,479 of AWWV01006669.1, forward strand.
TTTAATTTTCTCTTATGAAGTATATTATTGTTGATGAAAATTTCCTTATGCACTATTTGCTTGCTGGAATTTGCAATTTACTTGCTACAAATTGTAAATTTAGTTGCTGGAAATTCAAATTTGCTTTATTGAACATATTCTTTTATCTTTATTTTATTGATTGATCATTGAATCTAATTTAATAGGTATCAATATGGATGCTTCCGGCTCTAGCACACCATCAGTTGAAACAGCCACATCAACTCCAAGTACAAATACTCCCATGACTGATTCTTCAACTCAGAATTCGTCACCGAAAAGAAGCTCTAAGAGAGGGAAATCAGATCCAGCTTGGGCACATTGTAGGCTGATGGAATCAACTACATCAAAGGGGAAGTTAATGTGTATGTATTGTCAGAAGGCATTTGCAGGTGGTGGCATAAATAGATTTAAGCAACACCTAGCTGGAATTAAAGGTGAAATGGAAGCATGTAAGAAAGTACTTCCAGATGTTCATTATCAAATGTAAAAGAGCATTAATGAACATGCTGAAAAAAGAAAAAAGACTCAAGAATCGTTTGAAGAGGAACATCTTTATGGTCCAAATATGAGAGGATATGAGGAGCATTTGCACATGGAAGATGATGATATTCAGCAGATTCCATCACCATTTTCAGCACCTCCTATGTCTAAAGGGAAAAGAAGTTCAACAAGAGGATCTCAAGATAAGCAGCATGTTTTCTCAACATCAAATAAAGCTAAAAAGTTTGGGGGCGTTAGTGATTACTTTATGCCAAGAACAACTCCTGGGTTCAACAACACTCAAAAGTATTTTGCAAAGCAAGGAAGCTATTGAAAGATGCGACATTGCTATCTCAAAATGGATGATCGATGCTTCTATACCATTTAATGCAGTAAGTTCAATTTACTTTCAACCTATGATTGATGCAGTGGCAAGTATTGGTCCTGGCTACAAAGGTCCTAATTTCTATGATGTTCGTGGATTTTTGTTAGCAAAGAACGTGGAGGCAACAAAGAAGTTTGTTGATAGTTTCCGCGAAACATGGAAGAGCCCTGGTTGTACCATCATGGCTGATGGATGGACAGATCAATGTAGAAGCACCTTAATCAATTTTTTGGTCTATTGCCCAAAATTTATTGTTTTCTTGAAGTCCGTTGATGCTTCAGATGCCTCAAAAACTGCAGACATGTTATATAAGTTGTTTATAGAGGTTGTGCTATTTGTTGGTCCGGAAAATGTGGTGCACATGGTTACCGATAATGCATCAAACTATGTAGCAGCTGGAAGGCTATTGGAGCATGAGTTCCCTAAGTTGTATTGGTCCCCTTGCACAACTCATTGCTTGAACTTGATGCTGCATGACATTGGGAAGTTGAATGAGGTAGGTGATATAGTTAGTCATGCTTCCAAAATCACAAAGTACATATACAATCATTGCTATGCTTTGCATTTGATGAGGAAGCATACTAATGGGAGAGAAATACTTTGTCCTGCTTCGACTCGTTTTGCTACCAACTTCATTGCACTACAAAGTATTTTGGCGCAAAAGGATGCACTTCGGGCTATGGTGACATCAAGAGAATGGACTCTTTCGGCTTATGCTAAAGATATAAATGGAAGAAAATTTGTTGACCTTGTCTTAGATTCTACATTTTGGAAGCAATGTGCTACTATTGTGAAAGTTACGGAGCCTCTTGTACGTGTTTTGCGTATTGTTGACTCTGAAGATAGACTCGCAATAGGTTACATGTACGAGGCTATACAAAAAGCTAGGGAAGAAATGATTAAATGATTTCAAAAGAGGAAGAAGATGGTTGAGCCGTATTTGAATATTCTTGATGATCGATGGGATAGGCAATTACATAAGAATCTTCATACTGCTGGTTATTGGTTGAATCCAAGAAACCAATATAGCTCTGTTGAAATGGAACAGAACCAACACACAGTATCCGGGTTGATAGATGTCATTGAGGGGCCGTTTGGTTCACCAAAACCAGATATTACCATGGGTATTTAGATGGCTGGGTATGTTGATGAAGTGAAATGTCCAACCATGTGATGGGTATTTGGGATTGTTGCGTTTGGTTCGGTAAAGAAATACCCGGGTATTTCACTTAAAAATGAAATACCCATGTACAAAATAGCCATGTTTGTTCTGAGTTAAACAAGGTTATGTGATGGGTATTGTTGCCAAATTACTTCAATTGCCCCCATTATATAAGAATAGAAAAAATACCCATACATAATAGAAAACAATTTTCCCAAACTCTTTTTTCATGAAGTTACACATAATTATCCATGTTAAGATTACATATTGAGAAAATGCTTAAACTTGTTCAAATTAATTTACCAACAATAACGCCTATAATGAGAGCAAGCATTACATGAAACCAACTAAATGAAAAGTTTGGGTTATAATATGGGGTTTGCACTATCTCCTCCCCTCTATTGTCAGTAATGTCCCAATATGCCAAAAATGATTGTTTCGCTTCCTCTCTACTCGAAAATGACTTGTGGACTGCGCCACGGAACCCATGCACCTGTGCATGTGCTTCCGGCCATGTGTTATATATATCGGGGCTGTGACCAACATAAACCACATATGTTTTGCCCATTGCACCAACAATTTCTATGACAAATAATCAAAGACCATAGATAAGAAACCCAAATAAACATTTAACCATTAAAATCCTACATAATAATGTTAATGAACCTTAACATTTAAAAGTTCCACAAAGCCAACTCATAAAATCCATAAGCATACCAACAAAGTGTTCATCAAATGCTAACCTAAATCATAAAACAAATAAAAATGTTCATTCAAAAACCTAATAAAATCCATAAGCATGACCTATTTCTAGTGAACTTCATGAATCTCGCCCTCTTCATCACTATCATTTCCCCCAGCCAGAGAAGCTCCACCATCAACACCCCTACGGGCTCCCCATAGTTGTTGCATCATAGGGTAGTGAGGTAATGGCTTATTCCTCATTCGGCTAGCTTCCTTTGAGATTGGATCACGCACGTGAGCCTAGAGAGCATTTTCAAACACATATACTTTATTAACTACACCCATGTACTTATTATTTATCTTAAATTGTCATAAATATAATAACACCAATTTACATTACCTCCACCAAGCATCCCACATCTGATCAGAGCCGACAATTTGATGTGTCACCTCACTATACCTGAAACCATCGCGCAACAACACCTCAATAACCCTAAACTGGCTTTTGATAAGCCTAGTCTTGCTATTGATATGGTAGCCTTCAAACTTCACCACCCCTATGCGAGTGTTGACCATGGTAGCCAAACGTTCAACAAACCTTGGCCCGAAATGGCCATTATAAGTGGGGAGGGTTTACATGCACTCCAATAAAATCATTTCCTTCTCTACAGACCATGTCACCTTAGAGACCCTACGGCCTTCAACAATTCTTTCACGGCCTTCCATTTCTAGATTGAATATCCAAAGCATATGGTATAAATAAATGATCAAATTATATAAAACCAAATCTTGGTGATCAATGCAATGAAAAGCCACATTAGAAAACCACATAACATGTTTGAAATAAACCACATCAATAAATGTTTCCCATAAAACCACATAAACTAGACCACAACATAATAATGTGCAGCTCTCACAAATACATTACAATGGAAAATGCACTCCAATAGAAATGTTTCCATACCCTAAAAACTAACATAACTACAACCTTGTGCTCACTGACTCGGTGAAAATTAAACGCAACTGCATATAGTGTGGCAGTTTCACTCCTTTAAGTGATGGAAGGGAAGGATTTTCCCGTTCCTAAAGAGACCACAAAGCATCCGGACCCTCTAATTTCTGAAACTTATTAAACCTAAACCCAAACTGAACCATAGCATGAGCTATCTCGAATTCTTGCTTCAACTTGCCTACATAACGCCAAAACTCCCCTTTCCGGTCTCTTTTGTTTGGGCATAATTCAACAAAACGGTCGAAAATGACATTCATGTTACGTATCTCCTCAGATGCACCCGACCAAATCGACCATTCATCCTCGAATCAATGCTTAGTCAATGCATCTACGACACCTTGAATGCAATGATCACACCACTCCTCTCTAGGTGCATTGTTTGGATTCGATGCCATTATGAGATGATCTAATTACAAATTAAGACCCGCACCCTTAGCCAAAATTACCCACACAAATCCACACAAATGACCCGCACAAATCCACACAATGCACAATAACCAACATTAATTTCCCATAAGCAAACTTATATGAAATCCACAAAATGCACAGAAAAGGACATAAATTGACCATAAGCAAACCCGTAACAGTCATAACATCCATAAGCCAACCCGAAATCCACACAATGAACAACAAAATCAATGCTATTGCATGAATAAATACCCACACAAAAAAACCCATCCATGAAGACCAACATTTCAACAATTCAACACGACGTTATACAATTTATTATGTACAAAACATAAAACAACAAAACCCAAGCAATCAACCTAAATAATCCACAAACAATCAACATAAATAGGTTAAAAAGTCATACCAACAAGTAGATCTGGTGAAGAGGAACAAAGCCCAAGCTATATCTGACGGTGAAACGAAGAGACGGCGTCGATCTGGTCAATGGAAAATCCGGCGGTTTTTGTAGAGAGAGGGAGTGTGATGTAGAGAGAGAAGAGGAGAGGAAAAAATGAGGAATTTGGGAAAAAAATGGCTTAAATAGGGAGGGGTATAGGGTGTAAATAATGAAAGTTAATAAGGATAAAATTGTCAAATAACCATAACCTCCTTTATGTGAAATACCCAACATTTTTCATACCCATCGAAATCGGGGGTATTTGACATGGCCGCGCGTGCTTTACGTCATGGGAATCCTGGCGCGTAAAGTGAAATGCTGGCTATATTTTTGCCTACTGAAATAGTAACCAAACATGGTAATCTGACGGTAATATCCCAGGATACTTGGTAATATCCCAGGATTACCATGAACCAAACGGCCCCTGAAAGATACTCTCATGGAGATTCTGATTTGAGATCCCATTTGACAAGTGAGATCAAAATTTTTACGACAGCTCAAGGAGACTTCGGTCGTAAGTCTGCCATTGCTGATCGTGATTCCATGCTTCCAGGTATAATTATTATACCATAATCCCCTTTTTTTCATGTTTTTGATCGCTTTTTGTCATTATTTCTAACTTAAATGATATTTTATTTTTAGATGAATGGTGGTTTAATTATGGAAGCAGTGCTCCAAATTTGCAAAAATTGGCTATTCGCATTTTAAGTCAAACATGTAGTGCTTCCGGTTGTGAGCGAAATTGGAGCATTTTTTAGCATATTCATTCCAAGAAAATGAATAGATTAGAACATCAAAGATTGAATGACCTTGTTTATGTGCATTATAATTTGAGGCTCCAACAAAGGTATTATTATTTGTTTCATTTGATTATAATATATTAGTACTTTCTTTTAAATTAATTTAGTATCTTGTTATATATATATATATATATATATATATATATTCTTATAGGACTCAATTGAAAGGTCGTAATTACGATCCTATTAGCTTTGAGGATTTTATGGAAACTGGAGATTGGATGCTTGAAGAAGAACCTGGAAGTTTATCCATTGATGAATTAGAGGATTTTGATCAACTTAGTTCTTCACATATTGGAGCTCAAATTGGTAATACGTTTTTCTTTCATTTTTGAGCTTGTTTAACTTATTGTCCATAAAGAAAATTATTAAATATATATTGTGCTTGATTTATTGTAGAGGATTTAAATTTGGGTGATATACTTGCTGATGATGATGATGATGCAAATGATGTTGAAGTTGCGATTGGTGATAGAAATCAAAGTTACATGGACACTCCTTTGATTAGGAGCCAAAATCTTGGTGATGAGGTTTCCCCTAGGAGTAATGCACATGGTATTGACACCAATTTGAGTCCATGGCCCCTTGTAAACTTTGATTGAATTTGAGTGTGAGTGTACATCCTTGGTGGTGGGATATTGAAGACTTGAAGTTGCTGTAAGTGTCTAGTATTTTGATTTTGTAATCTAAAGATAAACCTTTCAAACTTACTGTTAAGTGTGATTTGTGAACAAATTTAAGTTTACTCTCTTTAAACTATATTATTCAATGTTAAATTAGCATTTTAGCTATATAGATATTAAAAAGCAATTATGACCCGATCAACCCAACGGTTGAACCGTTTCACCCGTGACCTGGAGGCCTCAACGGGTCGCTCTCCGGACCAGGTTTAATAAATATGGTCCAAGATCCCAAAATAATCCAAAAGCAAACTATTAATAAGAAAATATTGGCCTAATATAAGAAAGAGAAAGAGAGTTCCATTACAAGATGGATGCAAAAGATGCAATGTAAAAAACTTACCAATTAAAATGGCAAAAACCTTACTAATTAAAATGTGTATGCAAAATGCAATCTAATGAGACAATGTAAAGACAATGCCAATAAAACTAAAATGGATATTATTATTATTATTATTATTATTTGTGGTTTTTCTTTTGAACTTTGAATGCAATTTACAGATGGCTTAAAAAGAAAATGGACTAACTCACCAAGATGTCAAAACGAATTATCAAATGACCAAAATGCCCCCAAAATGACCCTAATGCAAATTAAGAGACAATTTATTCTAATTTAAAGGATATGGGCTGAAAATGGGTGTCTACACCAGCATCACAGAGGTAGTAAAAACCTATGTGAGGAAAATGTTTTAGTTTGTTATGTACTTATAATGGAAAAATTGAAGTTGATTTTGTATGTTTTGGTTTGAAATTATTACCTTTGGGAACTTTTAGTCCATTAGGTCTTGAAATGGCACTTCTAAGTACTCTAGAGTCGGCAGCCGAACCCTCCCAACTGGGTAATACATATATGAATTGTAAGTCTTGTGAACATACACCTAGTTCATTAGTGGCAATATCCCCCTTTCTTGTCCTGTATCTAGGTTTATCTTCTTGAAGAACATTGATCTTTATGTAATTCTCGTCTAAGGCACCTAAACAATTCTAAAATTTCAAATAAAATACACAAATTATTATTTCAATTATATCAAATAAAAATCTATTTCTTTAAGTAATAATGTGTTTAATAAAAATTTCAATTATACCTTAAACCACTTCCATCGATAGTCTGTAGAGTTTTGAGGCACAGGTTCTGGCTTCTTAAGCAATTCCTCGTGCAACCTCAGCACAGAATGCAAAACAGCTTAAAGATGCCTACTTATTATCTCTTCACTTCTAACAAATTCTCTTTCTACAATCCTAATCTTAGTATGGTGAGCGAGGATGTAAAGAAAAATCGCCACCATTTCCTCGACTCTCACATTTTTGGTTGGTGCTAGCATTCCTATGGTTTCCAGCATATTACACAATTTGTAAAATGTTGCTCTATCCATCCTTATACTCTCAAAACAACTCAAATCATCCTGAAATATCATCCTCCTATAATTAAGAGTCATAATTAGTAGCCTCTCATAACTGCTACCTTGAACTCTTTTTTTGTTTTCTACTGTTTAACCTTAGACGAAGCAGTTCTACAATTGTATTAACTATTTCTAACAAGTTGCTATCATGAACAAGAATTGCATGTATTGCCATGAGCATAGCATATACCGTTGGTAAAGTTTCATCCATTAAAATTTCCTAGAGAGCCATACCAAAAGAAGCAAGCAAAGAAAGCAAGTTTTGAACATGAACCTGATAGATTTCCCTACCAAAAGGTATATATATATTTGATTGAAATGTTTTGAAAGGAATAAGATGTGCTACATAACATTTCAGGTTATTAAACAAAAAAGTTCCAAGACTGATGAGATTTTGTTTCAATTATGTTATTCTTTTTGCTTTCTTAATTAGTGGCTGAATTGAAAACAAAAGTGGTAGAACAGATCAAGTTGTTTTCTCATTTTCTTATTAATTGTTATTGGGTTGAAACTTTTTTTGTTTAAATCAAAAATATTCTTGTGTGAGACTTCAATTGTCATATTAAAACCTTAATTATGTTGTCTTTTCTTATTTCTTAAGAAAATTTATTTGATGCAACAAATCAAATATTGCCTCAATACTGGATACAAAGAAAAACATTGCCTAAGCAGAGTATTTTATTAACATCATGCTCTGCTCTTCAGCTTCACATAGCCTACGATGAACTATTTTCTTAACAATTTTCCCATTAAAAGTATGGTTCATATAGAAATTATGAACAAGTTTTGCAGCCCATGATATAGTAGTTGGCTAACATTAGCTTCGAGGTATCATATCTTACTTTCTTACAATGCCAACTTCTCTATTCTGTTTAAGAAATTTCCTCTTCATGATATCTTGTTAGTAATTAGCTTATTTCCATGTTCTTACACAATAGTTACATACGTGATCACATTAAGGTTGAAAATTTGTTTTTTTGTTAATATGCTATTGGTAGAGAAAATCATTTATATTTTTAACATGATTTATGTCTGATGATATTGATTTACTATATATACCAGGAATAAGTATAGGAAAGGAGAAAAACAAAGGAATATTGAAGAAGTTAAATGGTCGAATTTATTAATGATATATAATATTGAGTGAATTACAAATGTGACTGTGTGCAGTTAAAGGCCAAAATAACTATTGGCCCCTTAGGTTTAAAAACTCACTCTTGATTTAGAAAAAAAGGAAAGAAATGAACAAATTATTTAAGCTTCACGATTAAAGGGGAAAAATTCTTTTGGTTGTTAAGTGTCAATTCTTAAACCCACAGTGGACATTTGATTTGCTCTTCACCATAGGATGAAGTTTTATAATCTTATTTCAAGTACTTCAATTCAAATTTATGTACCAAATAAATATGGTCCCCCTCTTAAAATATTAACCATGTTCTTTTTGCAGTATGTTACTGTGGTTATTATCAATTTTGCTTTAAGACATTGTAACAAAGACAAATATAATTATTCATTAATTAAACAACAATCGTTTCTTCTTCTGATTCTATTATTTTTTTTATGGTGCAATATAGAATAACAGTTGAAAAACATTTATTTAGCAACTTGTTGATAAAGCTTAGGAGAAATTCATATTGTGAAAGCACTCACAATCACGGCAATGAACAATTGGAAAAGCTATGAAAAATCACCAACTTACTATCATAAAGTTTAAGCTAGCAACAGGAACAAAATGCTATCAAGTCAACAAAATTATTCTAATTCAACAAAACCCAGAAAATTATTCCAATTCAACAAATGACACAAAATTATTCCAATTCAACAAAACTCATAAAAGTCCCAATTCAACAAGTAAAACAGATTCCCTTAAAAAAAACAAGTAAAACATATGGATCTTAAAATCAAAATAAAAAAATCAACTTACAACTTTGAGGAGAGTGGAAGAGACTGGAGAAGTCAACAACACAAGAGGGAGTAGCGTGGAACAAAAATGAAAGCAAAAGTGGAGAAACTGAGAGCAAAAGTGGAGGAATGGAGTAAGCGGTAATGGGGCAGAGAAACACTGATGGGTTTGGCGGCACATTTTTGCTTTGGTGCCGATAACTATTAATTGGTAAAAAATGAATTTTAATGAGATTTATACTTTCCATCGAGGAAGGAAAAAACTTTCCCCACCCCCCTATGGGAAAGTATTCTCCCACCTAGCAAGGAAAGTAGGTACCCTACAAGGTGCCCTTAAAAATTATTTTCCCATCTAAAATTATCAACCCAAACGATGGAGAGTGCTTCCATCCCATTACTTTCCGAGGAAAGTAAGCAAAATTTGGGTAGACAAACGGCTTCTAAAAGTAGGAAATGCTCAATTTGGATATGATTTTTTAGATTGAATCTAATTAGTCCTATATGGCCAAAAAAAAAATTCTAATTAGTCCTATAATTAGTCGTCAACTAAATTAAGTCTTTTTTTTTTATGGAAACCCTATGTGTTGTGCATGCATGCGTTACCATGTAGTATATAACGGCACATGTTATCTGAAACAAGGGTTAATTTGGTTGATAACCCAAACTTTTAGACTTGATAATTAGATTCAATCTAAAGAATTGTGCCCAATTTGAACTCTTCCCCACACATTTAATCCTAATTTGAATATTTACCCATTAATCAAATTATATTTCCTTTGGCGCTCCTACAAAGCTTATTTTATAGCTATATATATATATATATATATATATACTTATATATAGTATATACTATACAGAATCTATATGGAAGAACTTTTTATTTTCTTTTATACTACCGTGTGGGTGTGTGTGTGTGTGTCTGTATTGGCACGTGCGTTGCACGTATCTTAAAAATATAAAACATAGTAATGAAAATAATTATTTTTATTATTGATTTTCATGACACTTAATTGAAATTGTCACAAAATACCGGTAGGAATTCTTAAGAATTTGCTATTTATATCATGAATTTAATGACTCTTAAATTGATACAAAAGTTATGTTCTTACCTCATTGTGACAAAGCAGATAATAATATTATAGTTTTTTTTGGCAACCCATAATTGTTCAGATTCTTGGATCACACATCTATTTTTAAATTCCTTGGTGACGCAATTTTCAATTTGGCTTTCAACTTTCAGAAAACATTAATGTTTAGTCATAAAGCATAGAGTGAGAATTTACTTCCTAGTTCCAATGTACATGTCAAGTTCTTGGTATTCAATCTTGCATGGCGATTTGCCTTGTGATGCTTCAATGTCAACATGTGCTTGCTCTTAGCCAAAGCAAAGGCTTTGGCCTCGTTTAGGATTCTCATTTTTCCGTCACAAACAATAAATTAATGTCTTCACTTTATCAATATGAGAGATAACAAACTTATCTCTTGACATAGTCAAAAGATTTAAAATCTGATTTGAAGATTGATTAGTTCAGATTTTATAGTTATTCAAAATTCAAATTGTATAATTGTATAGTTATTTACCTGTACTAAAACTCCTCAAAATATATCAATATATATGTAAAGTCTAAGTACATGATTAATAGATATCAAAACCTTTCCTCAATTATAGTCTTATATGGTATCAGATTTTCTAAAACCTTGAATCGGCTTCCGATCTTGATTTCACTCCCATGGCAGCTTCTTCCAATGTCTCTTCCTCTCCTATTGCAATTAGCACTACCGCTCAACTGCCATTAAAACTCACCTCGACCAATTTCTCTTCATGACGAGCTCACTTCGACGCCATGCTCATCGGTTTTGATCTAACCAGCTATGTTGATGGCACTCCGGCTCCTCCAGCTGAAATCGAGGAGGATGGTAAGACTGTCCCTAACCCAGCCTATACTTTTTGGGTTCAACAAGATAAGCTAATTTTGATTGCAATTCTAAGTTCTTCATCAGAGGCAGTTTTGCCTCTTGTCTCTTCTTCTAACACTTCGCGTGAGGCTTGGCAGACTCTTTCCAAGATGTTTGCTAATAAGTCCCGCTCTCAGGTGATGGATTTGAAAAACACCCTCACCAGCACCAAGCGCGACATTCAGTCCGTCTCTGAATATCTCCAATTTATGAAGCATATTGCAGCTGAAATTAAACTTGCAGGTGGTAACGTTGAAGAAGATGATTTGGTTCTTTATATCCTCAATGGTCTCGGCAGTGATTTCGGAGAAATCTCTGCTAACATTCGGGCAAGAGACTCCTCTATTAGCTTCGATGAGCTTCATGACAAGCTCACCTCTTATGAGCTTTTCTTGAAACAAGAAACTACTAAAACTCATGCTGCCATTTCGGTTCCTACTGCCAATTTCACTAGGCAAATGTCCTCCAATAAAAGCTTCCGCGGCCGCCAAAATGGTACAAATCGACATTCAAATGGCAATTCTCGCAAGGCCTCCAGTGATGATGGTTCCAATACAGGCAATCGCCTGATCTGCCAAATTTGTGATAAGCCTGACCACTCGGCTAAGCAGTGTTATCGAGGCAAGAAATTCTTTGCCTCTTAGGCTCAACCTCAGGCCAATTTTGCTCATTCACCCTCTAATGACAAGGGTTGGTGTATGGATTCGGGTTCATCCCACCATGTGACCTCTGATCTTCAAAATTTATCAATCCATGTTGATTATGACGGCACTGATGAAATTATTGTTGGCAACGACACAGGTTTCGCTTCTTAAGGCTCTAGTTGTTAGGTTCAAAATCTTCTCACTGAACTGCATGTTTCGCTTCTTAAGGCTCCAGTAGTTTTTTGTGACAATGTAGGAGCAACTTATGTCTCAGCTAATCCTGCTTTTCACTCACGGATGATGCATGTTTCTATTGATTTTCACTTTGTTCGGGATAAAGTCACTACTGGCCAGCTTCTAGTTCATCATCTTCCTACTCAAGATCAACTTGCCGATGCTTTTACTAAGCCCTTGCCCCGATCTCACTTCACTCTGTTAATGTCCAAGGTTGGAGTCTTCAATGGTGACTCCATCTTGAGGGGGCGTATGAGAGATAACAGACTTATCACTTCACATAGTCAAAAGATTTAAAATCTGATTTGAAGATTGATTAGTTCAGATTTTATAGTTATTCAAAATTCAAATTGTATAATTGTATTGCTATTTACCTATACTAAAACTCCTCAAAATATATCAGTATATATGTAAAGTCTAAGTACATGATTAATAGATATCAAAACCTTTCCTCAATTAAAGTCTTATAATCAGTACCTATTTAGATCCAATAGCTATATATATTTCGACAATCTTTAAACCATTATATAAAGATGAAGCCCATTAACGAATATATAAAAATTATGCTTAAACATATAAATTGAAACAAAATAAATATAAAAATAGCATCTTTCATTTTCAAATAAAATAATCCAAATGAAATAGTCTACGAAAATAAACTCGTCTTTCTAATTCTTTTCTACTTTAATCTTTTTGTTGATAGCATTTTTCATTTTCACCGAAGTTATGTCATCATCTTCATCATCAATTGTGTCTAACTTGGCCTTTCTTGCAGTTCTTTTCTTTGGTTTTTCATATACTTCTTTTGGCAAATCATCCTCAAGCATAATTAAGTCAGCATCTGCATTTCGATCTTTACTCTCATCAACCTTTTGCCTCTTCTTGAGCTTTCTCTTCGGTTTTGTATTTGTCTGATTTTCTTTTTCAATTATTTTGACTTTTGATGCAACAAATCCGAACTTTTTATTGCCTTTGATCTTTTGCCTTTCACTCATCTTAACCGAGAATTTGAATTCTTGATTTTGCATTGAAGCAATCTTGTTGTAATATTCCAGATTCACTCCTTCCTTTGATGCATCATATAATTAATAATTATTGTTTAATATAGATATGATTGGTTTAAAATAAGGTACAATAATTATTAATATCATTAATTACCTTATTGTTGATACTCTCAATATAGGTTAAAGGTGTACATCCAATAAAATCTTGTGCAGTTTCGTCAAACAAAGTGATTAAGACTTTTGCATTGCCATCAGCATTAATGTCCGTTCTCAGTATGTACCTATTCATTGAATAATATTATTTTTTATAGAATTTTGTTTTATAAATCATACTTATAATTGTTTATGTAATTTCTTACCTTGGTTTACAGATTTCTTTCTTGTTGCATTTGGTGCACCATGTATCATCTCCAATGGCTTCTCTTTGTTGATTTTAATGACAGTTGCCTTAAAAGAACACAAAGCGTTCGAAGGAATTTGCAATTTAAATGATGTATCAAGGAATTGTTCTAAAGTGATATCTACTTCTTTCATCACTTTTATTTCTTTCTGTTTCTTGTTAGCAGCTTGGCTCTCTCATGACAGTTTTGAGGAAAAATTTAGCTACAGTTCCACTGATGGTATTCAATTTTTCATATTGTGTTCGATTTTTGTCATATTGGAACATGCTGATTTGAGGTTTTGAGTGTTGTCATTCGCCCAACCAATCAACTCAAAATTGTGAGCATTCTTGATGACTTACTACTCTTTGTGAATAATGAGACACGGGTCAAAGATTTTTTTTTCCAGAAAATGGCCAATGGAATTCGAAGTTAATCTTTGCTCAATTACCGTTGGAGATTGCAATGAATATTATCGGTTATCCACGCTCCTGAGGTTTATTATCAATATTAATTTTTTAGGATAGCATATAGTATATAAGATTTTAATAATGCTAGGATTTCCTTCCATGGTTGCCTATCATCGATGCATTCCCTTTCTAATATGTCAGTGTATCATTTCATCAATCATTTGGGCTTTACTCAAATATAGAAATGATCATAATCATATAAGGTCATATTACTAGAAGAACTTACATGATTTCTTCTTACTAACAGGCTCAAGATATTATTGATTTAGATTCCATAAAGGGTGTAGCTAAGCTCTTTGTCCCAGGTATGTTATAACTAAAATTTTAGTCCTAGGTTTATGTAGGTTCTACAAAAAAATGATGTTTTTGTCTATTAAATACTATTTGGAGACCACCAGCTATTTGTTGACTTCTATTATTGATCTTCAAATCTGGTAACGATCCAATGGCAGGTGGGTGAACTCTTTACAATGCTCGAACCATAAAGATGAAGGTTTCAAGAAAGTTATATTCATTTGAAGCAATCCATGACTAATATAAACTATAGGTAATTAACTGAGCTAATTAAAAGAATATTGGTTAAAGCAACTTCCTCTTTTCATTAAAGCAATCAGGGGAGTTGCAGAATGTAGATTACACTTGACACCTTCCTAGACCCTTTCTTATGACCATCATTTTTTTCTAAATCATTACTGGTATAAGTTAGTGTCAAATGTTTTATTTATGTCTCTAAACCCGATGCATGCTTTTGAAATGCTTACAATTTTTATGAATTTGGAAGAGAAGAGCAACACATTGCACTGATGACTACTGTTAACAGTGGAAAGGTGTATTAAAACTAATCTTGGATCTTCATTGTTAATTTTCATTTCCCCTTTTATGCAAAAAGTGAAAAATATATAGTATATTCCTACGAAAGAAGTTTAATTGGTGTATGTGCATGGTAGAAATTTAAATCACGTGCTTTGATTTCGTTTCCAATAGCTTTTTTGTTTAGTTGCGGTCAATGTGAAGTCTCCATCTTTGCTTAATATATAGTATAGTATAGATATATATCGGCCACTAATTGATCTACACTTGGAGTTTTTCTTGAGAGTAGAAACCAATCACAGCAAGGCAAGTACTCAGCTAGCAAAGATGATATCATTGACTTTTCATCTATACAATATGGATGAGATTGTTGGTTAATCTTCGAGTATATTGGTGGAATGTAGGATATGTCACGATCGGGATGAATACTTGAATATGGAGATATCTTATTCTTGTCATGGCAGCTTGAAGGTCAGTTGTAGGTAGCTGGTTCTTTTTATTTGAAAATTTGATGCCAATACTGAAATTATGCATAGAACAACCTAATGCAGTTAAGTTGAAAAAGCAAATGCTCTTTATAAAATCTTTGTTATCTTCCATGATTATGCTAAGTTAAGACCTGAATGATCCTAATGCAGTTAAGTTGAAGAATATTTATATGTATTGCTAAATGTTTATCTACGTTTCATTGAAAATTCTGACAGTAGGATATACTCAAATGTGTAACTGTATTAATATAGAAGCATTTGTATTCTACAAAGGAAAAAAATTAAAAATATATATAAATGTAATGACATTTTGCAATTTAGAAATGAATAAACTTTACTTATGTCAACATTACAATAAATATAAATTGTTTGAAAACCAGAGAAATAAGGTGGACATGACAAAAGATACTGCCTTTAATTGTCTGCAATTTTATTGTCTTGACCACGAACTGTAAGTACAGATTCAACCTATAAACAAAAAAAATCAAATTAAAAATTTAAATTATTTTAAAAAGTAAACAACCTGGTGATGATTTACCTGATCATAGTTTCGATAGCAAAACTTCTTTATAAACCACGTTCTTTGTGTATGTTCCATTTTCCTTTTTAGAATTCTCAGTTTTGACTAAAACTTTTATTGTATTCCATTGAGATTTCTCTCGATAATGCAACATACAATTGACCATGTGAAAAAACATGATTCGGAAGATAGATTCCAACGTGTGGTATTGTTTGTCCTTGTGCCATATTCACCTTCTGATACGAATCTAGTTGTATTAGATTCAAATCTATCCTTGAGAACCGCCAAGAATCTACTTGAACTTCTTCAACTTCTAGACAAGTATATCGACAACCTTCACAAAGCAAGCTCTCTTCGTTCGTCGGCCCTAAGTCTTCAACTAGACCTGCAATTGAACACCTAAGATCACAAGATTCACAAACAATTAAGCAATCACAACCTAATTGTTTGCTAGGACTCTACAAGATTGAAGAACCCTAAGTTTGCTCAAACTAGAACAATGAAGCTAAGATAATCAATTTGGGAAAATAATCCTCAACTTTCTTAATCAACTCAACTTATGTTTACAAGAGGGGGATGGTCCCTTTATATAGTAGTAGGGGACGCATGACCCTTCTCCTAAAGCTAAAAGGAAAACGTTACATAAAGGAAGGATCAAGGAAATTACCTACTCCTTGTCCTACTAGGAAAAAGTAAATACATAACTTAATTAAGCAAGGATTGGACTTAGTCAAACAAGGCCCAACCCAATGTCTTCTAGACTAAATAAATAACTAATCTAAGATAGAATAAAGGCCCAATTGGCCGAATTACACAATGATAAGATCAAGGCTCAACGATTTCAAGTAAAGTGCATAGTTTGGAATCGTTGGGAATATTCCTTGGCTTGATGTCTTCAATGCTCTCCAATTGATCTTCAATGGACTTCAAACCTCCAAGACGAGTTCGTACCAAGCCCAATAAAGCTTCCTTGAACCTTTTAGCCCGAGCCCTTGTCATAGGACCTAATGGAATGGCTAAAGAATCAAATGGTCGGTTGTGCTCGGCTTGTGCCCTGTATGGTGCGAATGGCCCATGCGATGACCGGTCTTGTGCGATCTCTCCATGCCATGGCCGGTCTTGTGCGATGGCATCCTCTCCATGCACCTCCATGCTTCCTTTCAAACCGGGATCAACCATAGCAGTTTCTTGAATATCCGAGACATCTCCAAGTTTATCCGAGGTATGATCTCCAATAGCTCCATTGTGCTCTTCAAGACCATGATAAGCCCTTGGCGCATCATCCCCTCTCCCTTGAAAAGGATTTGTCCTCAAATCTGCATCACTATCAAACAAGGATAAGTCTGAAACATTAAAAGTAGCACTTACATTGCCATATTCACTTGGAAGATCTAGCTTGTAGGCATTGTTGTTGATCCTCTCCAAAACTTGGAATGGACCATCTCCACGAGGTAAGAGCTTAGACTTTCTCTTTTCACGAAACCTTTCCTTCCTTAGATGCAACCAAACCCAATCTCCAGGTTCAAAGATGATCTCTTTGCGCCCTTTGTTAGCAACTTTCATGTAGTGTTGTGTTTTCTTCTCAATTTGAGCTCGAACCCTAGCATGAAGTTCCCTAACAAAATCGGCCTTCCTTTGTCCATCCATGTCGACTTGCACACTCAAAGGTAAACTCAACAAATCCAATGGGGTTAAAGGATTAAAACCATACACAGTTTTAAAAGGTGAATGTCCAGTAGTGCTATGTATGCTTCTATTGTATGCAAATTCAACATGAGGTAGACAATCCTCCCAAGTTCTTAAGTTCTTTTTAATTAATGCCCTAAGAAAGGTTGACAAAGTCCTATTAACTACTTCAGTTTGACCATCAGTTTGAGGATGACAAGTAGTTGAAAATAACAACTTAGTACCCAACTTAGCCCATAAAGTTCTCCAAAAGTGACTTAAGAACTTAGCATCTCTATCACTTACAATCGTCCTAGGCATTCCATGTAGTCTAACAATCTCTTTAAAGAACAAATTAGCTACATTAATGGCATCATCCGTTTTAGTGCATGCAATGAAGTGTGCCATCTTAGAAAACCTATCAACAACCACAAAGATAGAATCTTTACCTCTCCTAGAACGAGGTAAACCTAACACAAAGTCCATACTAATACGAGTCCATGGTTCATGACGAATAGGCAAAGGAGTATACAATCCATGAGGATTAGATGTTGATTTAGCTTGTAAGCATACAATGCAACTAGCAACATATTTTCCTACATCATGTCGCATCTTAGGCTAAAAGAAGTGTTTATACAATATGTCATATGTTCTATCAACTCCAAAGTGACCCATTAACCCCCCTTCATGCGATTCCCTCATGAGCAAGATGCGCAAAGAACAAGAAGGCACACACAATCTAGATTCCTTAAACAAATATCCATCATGCTTATAATACTTTCCAAATCCAGAATTTTCACATGCTTTAAAGATTTCACCAAAATAAACATCACTAGCATATAATTCCTTAATATACTCAAATCCAAGAAACTTAGAATCAAGCATGGAAAGTAAGACATACCTCCTTGATAAAGCATCGGCTACAACATTCTCCTTACCTTGTTTGTATCGCACAACACAAGGAAAACTTTCAATGAACTCGCTCCACTTAGCATGTCTCTTGTTCAACTTTTGTTGGCCTCTTAAATACTTCAAGCTCTCATGATCCGTATGAATCACAAATTCCTTAGGCCATAGGTAGTGTTGCCAAGTTTGCAACGCCCTCATAAGAGCATACAACTCTTTGTCATAGGTTGGATAATTCAATGCAGCCCCGTTCAATTTCTCACTAAAATATGCAACGGGCTTCCCACCTTGCCTCAAAACAGCTCCAATTCCAACCCCTGATGCATTACATTCAATCTCAAAAGTATTGTTAAAGTTAGGTAAAACAAGCTAAGGAGCATTAGTTAATTTTTCCTTCAAGGTCTCAAATGCTTCTTGTTGTTTTTCTCCCCACTTGAATGGTGCATTCTTCTTCATCACACTAGTAATAGGTGCGGCTAAGGTGCTAAAGCCCTTAACAAACCTCCTATAGAATCCGGCTAGTCCATGAAAAGATCTTACTTGACCAACGTTGGTGGGAGTTGGTCAATCTTTGATTGCTTTGATCTTCTCCTCATCAACCTCTATACCTTGCGATGACACCACAAAACCAAGAAAAACAAGCTTGTTTGTGCAAAAGGTGCACTTCTTAAGGTTAGCATATAATTTCTCAACCCTAAGTACATCTAACACACATCTTAGATGCCTAACATGCTCATCTAGGTTTCGGCTATACAAAAGTATATCATCAAAATAAACAACAACAAACTTGCCAATAAAAGCTCTTATAACATGATTCATTAATCGCATGAATGTACTAGGTACATTAGTCAATCCAAAAGGCATAACTAACCATTCATACAACCCTAACTTAGTTTTAAAGGCAGTTTTTCATTCATCACCCTCTTTCATGCGAATTTGATGATAGCCACTCTTTAAATCAATCTTTGAAAATAAGCAAGCACCATGCAATTCATCAAGCATATCATCTAATCTAGGAATAGGGTGACGATACTTTACCGTTATGTTGTTTATTGCCCTACAATCAACACACATTCTCCAAGTTCCATCCTTCTTAGGAACAAGCAAAACAGGAACTGCACATGGAGAAAGGCTTTCACGCACAAACCCTTTTTGAAGTAGCTCACCAACTTGCTTCTCTAATTCCTTTGTTTCTTCAAGATTTGTCCTATAAGCTGACTTATTAGGTATTTGCGCCCCAGGGATGAAGTCAATTTGATGTTCAATCCCCCTAATTGGTGGTAAACCACTAGGAATCTCCTCAGGAAACACATCTACATAATCACTCAAAAGAGAAACAATATTGCTTGGAAGCTCTTTTTCCAAGTGGTTAGTTCTCACAAGTGTATATTTAAACAAAAGCAAGATGAAAACAGAATTATCATTCAAAACTTTTTTAATCTCACTCTTAGTAGCTAACATACACTCCTTATTAACTTTCTTAGAACTAGCATGCTTATCAACCAAATCAGATTTACTTTTAACGTAATTCATACTAGTACTAACAAGCTTACCCTTTTCTTTAGTCCTAAATTCAGATTCCAATTTAGCAAATTCATCCCTCACTTTTATTTTATCTTTTAAAGCTTCTTGAGGTGATAAAGGAATCAAAGTAATAGGAAACTTACCACACATAAAGGAATACTTATTTGTCTCACCATCATGATGGACCTTGTTGTCATATTGCCATGGTCGACCAAGTAAGACATGGCATGCTTGCATTGGTAGCACATCACATAGCACCTTGTCATCCTACCTGCCCAAAGAAAGAGAAACTAAAACTTGTTTGTTAACCTTAATCTCCTCTCTATCATTGAACCATCCTAAACTATAGGGTTTAGGGTGTTTAGTGGTAGGTAACGCTAACTCCTTCACTAGGTACACACTAGCTATGTTTGTACAACTTCCTCCATCAATGATCACACTACTAGGCTTCCCATTCGCATACATCCTAGTATGAACAAATTCTCCCTTTGATTGTGCACATCTCCTTTAACATAGGCACTTAAAGTTCTCCTTGCAACTAAGTTCAAGAGTGCCGGTGTTGAACCATCATCATCCTCTTCAACATATGTCAATCCTTTCTCATCATCTCCACTAGAACCTAAAGTAAATTCTTCATCTTCACTTTTGATTTCTCCTTGGTCATTCATAAACATCACTTTCTTGTTAACACAATCCTTTGCATAATGACCATATCCTTGACACTTGAAGCATTTAACATGATTCTTAGAAGATGAACCCGATGAAGCCTTAGGATCGGTTTTAAGACTTGTCCCCTTTTGCGCCAACTCCTTCTCTTTATTGGATGATTTATCATCTTTCTTGATTGGAGTTTTCCATGAACTTGATGATGATGCAAAGCTCTTCTTATTCCTCTTTACTTGGCTTTCGGCCTTCATAGCATGTTGAAGCAATTCCTCAACATCATAGTGTTGTTGCATCTCCACAATGTCATTAATTTCCCTATTCAACCCCGCCAAAAACCTTGCGATAGTGGCTTATGGAGCTTCATCAATTTCGGCCCTAGACATCAACAACATCATCTCAGAGTAGTATTCATCAACACTCCTTGTTCCTTGCCTCAAAGATTGCAATTCTTGGTAGAGACCATTAGTATAAAAGCTTCGAACAAACCTCTTCCTCATAAAGCTCTTTAACGCCAACCAAGTATCAATAGGTCTTTCCAAGTTTCTTCTTCTTGCTTGCACTAGTTGATTCTACCAATTTAAAGCATTTTCCGTAAATTTAAGATTAGCAATTTGCACCTTCTTTGGCTCGGCATGAGGGTGATAATCAAAATACATATCCAATTTCGACTCCCACTCCAAATAATCGGATGGTGACCGTCTCCCATTGAATTTAGGGATTTTGTATTTGATGTTGTCTTTAGGCTATTCTCTTTCAACTCCCCTCCTAGGCCGCATATTCTCATTGATTGCTTGACCTCCAGGCTCTTGTTGCCTCAATCTCTCCATTGGATCCATCCGAGGAACAACTTGTCTTGGTGGAGGTTGAACTCTTTCATTGTTGTTTGCAGCATTGGCTCCTTGTTGAGCTTGTTGATTTCAAGTTTCTAATGCCTCCAACCTCGTTGTCATGGTTCCAAGTTGTTGCATGATTTGTTGCAACATGGCATTCGTATTTACTTCTTGATTTTGCTCTTCTTGTCTATCTCCCATTGTACCTACAAAAAGAACAAAGATTAGTAGTAAAAATCCTCACAAGTGTGTGTGTGTGTTTTTACCTTTGAATTGTGCTCTCGTATTTGCACTCAAATCCTATGGAATGGCGGTCCACTACTCTCTTGATGATCTCACAAGATTATGTCTTTTACTAGCTTTCAATAGGCCTAATAAAAGCAACTCCTAAAGACCCCTTTCTTCTCGGGACCTACTTGAGGAACAAACAATTAGTAGCAAAATTTTATGAATCAAAGGAAAGTGATCTTAAACCAAAACCAAACCACTTATGCAGGCTCTTGATGACGAATTCCTTCTCCAAACTTGCTGCACAAAAAACTCAATTCAAGCACAAATCACACAATTCAAACGATTAGCAAAACCCTAGTACCACTTATCTCCTATTTTGTACCACTTGTATCCAATAGGGTTTGTAACCTGAAATTCTTCAAATTAAATCTCAATTCACAGCAAAAGCAACCCAAGGATCTCAATCACACAATCAATTAGGGTTAATTGCAACAAATTGAATCAATTGCACAAGATAAACCCTAATTCCCAAATAACCTAGATTAAACCCTAGAACCCAAAATTGCGATTAGAGCTACAGATTTTTTTTATTTTTTTCAATATTTTTCCCAGAAAGATCACACTAAAAGAAGTCTAAATCTCAAATTTCAAAGCTTTCCGACTTCAAACGAACCCAGAACAAAAATCACAAGTTTCTGATCGAAATTTTTATTATTTTTTTATTTTATTTTTTTCATATTTTTCGATATAACTACTAGTTATAAGGACTCTAAATCTGAAATTTCAAGTCGATTGGAGTTAAGATGAATCGGCTAGGATTTTTCAAAGTTTCTGAATTTTTGAACAATATAGTGCGATAAGAACAAGATGAAGTTTGATGGATGCAAACTTGATGAATGATGATAAGAAGGATAGATTTACCGATTGAAAATGACAACCTATGCTCTGATTACCAATTAATACGAATCTAGTTGTATTAGATTCAAATCTATCCTTGAGACCCGCCAAGAATCTACTTGAACTTCTTCAACCTCTAGACAAGTATGTCGACAACCTTCACAAAGCAAGCTCTCTTCGTTCGTCGGCCCTAAGTCTTCAACTAGACCTGCAATTGAACACCTAAGATCACAAGATTCACAAACAATTAAGCAATCACAACCTAATTGTTTGCTAGGACTCTACAAGATTGAAGAACCCTAAGTTTGCTCAAACTAGAACAATGAAGCTAAGATAATCAATTTGGGAAAATAATCCTCAACTTTATTAATCAACTCAACTTATGTTTATAAGAGGGGGATGGTCCCTTTATATAGTAGTAGGGGACGCATAACCCTTCTCCTAAAGCTAAAAGGAAAACGTTACATAAAGGAAGGATCAAGGAAATTACCTACTCCTTGTCCTACTAGGAAAAAGTAAATACATAACTTAATCAAGCAAGGATTGGACTTAGTCAAACAAGACCCAACCCAATGTCTTCTAGACTAAATAAATAACTAATCTAAGATAGAATAAAGGCCCAATTGGCCGAATTACACAATGATAAGATCAAGGCTCAACGATTTCAAGTAAAGTGCAAAGTTTGGAATCGTTGGGAATATTCCTTGGCTTGATGTCTTCAATGCTCTCCAATTGATCTTCAATGGACTTCAAACCTCCAAGATGAGTTCGTACCAAGCCCAATAAAGCTTCCTTGAACCTTTTAGCCCGAGCCCTTGTCATAGGACCTAATGGATGGCTAAAGAATCAAATGGCCGGTTGTGCTCGGCTTGTAACCGGTATGGTGCGATTGGCCCATGCGATGGCCGGTTATGTGCCCGGTCATGTGGCCGGTCTTGTGCGATCTCTCCATGTCATGGCCGGTCTTGTGCGATGGCATCCTCTCCATGCACCTCCATGCTTCCTTTCAAACCGGGATCAACCATAGCAGTTTCTTGAATGTCCGAGACATCTCAAAGTTTATCCGAGGTATGATCTCCAATAGCTTCATTGTGCTCTTCAAGACCATGATAAGCCATTGGCGCATCACCGTCATTGCAAAACAAAGTCTTACTGGAAATTGTTTTCTTATGAATTTAAATGGGTACTCTTTATCGTCTGTTGCTTGAAGAGGAATTCTTGGAAGAACTTGCTCACCTTTATGTAGCCCAGTTGTAATCTCTGCATAAAATACATTTTTTTCGAATCCTTTACAGACCATTCTTGTTCCATTGCAATCCGAGTGAAGGATTCAAATTTCTCAACAATATAATTGGACAATTTACTTTGAGTTCCAATTTATGGTGCGGAAATCCATTTGGTGTTAATTGGTTCAAAAATTCATGTTCTTATGAATTCTTATTCCCATCTTCTGCGGAGTCAAAACTATAAAATATTGTACTTGTACCTTAAAAACATTAAAGAACAATTAGAACATGAAATAATTATGTATAATTAAAAATTGTAAATATCTATAATACATTAGATTATATTTATACCTGGGAATAGTTTAATCATATTTCCATTGAGTTCTTCCACATATTCATTCTTTGTTGCAAGTATTGCACGCTCCATCATGTATTCTGAAGATCTAGCATTCTGTTGTAGAGAAGGAAAGATACTTTCAATCAATTCTTTGTCTGAGATTTCATCATTTTTGTATGGAATCACAATTTCCTTTGGAAGAGGAATTAAATCATCATTTGTAGTAGGTTCAACACCATCTCCTACTCGAAGTAAAAAATCACTGAATCCATCATTTAATTTTGCTCTCATATTCCTTGTTAGCTTAACTTTTTCAATCTGGTTCCACAAATATGATTTTGCCAAACTTGTATTAACAGTCCTTGCTTTTGTACCATGAGGAACAACTGGTAAGACTTGACGAAAATCTCCTCCAAAAACATTAACTTTTCCTCCAAAAATATATAAACTATCCATGATATCTTTTAAGTTGCGATCTACCGTTTCAATGGCAAATCTTTTTGCCATAGGTGCTTCATCCCATATGATCAATGCCGCCTTTTGCAATAGCTTAGCAGTTCCATCTTGTTTTGAGAAACCACAATAATCTGTGTCATCAGGATTTAATGGTTGAACAAATTGAGAATGCGTTGTTCTACTACCAAGAAGTATTGCAGCTGCTACTCCAGATGCTGCTGTAGCAATTGCTATCCTGTTCGTTAATCGCACTTTTGCAAGTATGGCACGATAAAGGAATGTTTTACCTGTTCCGCCTGAACCATCAATAAAAAAAAACACCACCTTTTCCAGAGTTGACTCTTTCCATGATAATATTAAATGCTTCATGTTGTTCAGGATTTAATTTTGTATGAGCATCATAATCTGTACAAGGAATTGTTATTGAAATTTCCTCCATTATTTCTCGACAATCATTTCCTTCATCTTTAATAGAATCAAGATGTAAAGAAGGTAAATCATAATCAGAGATGGTCTTTTTCCCCGTACATTACAAAATCCAAAAAATATATATATCAATAATAACAATATATTATTCAGAATTTAAAATCAAAATCTTGTTTCATCCATTATATATTTATATTTATGAAAAGATGATATTCGTACATACCTTCTAAAAAGAAATTGATACTTGCTAATGTTTTGGATTCTATTGTGGTGGCTGCAGTATATTCTTTTGATATCTTCAGACATTGCTTCAAAAAATTTATCCCATAGTCTTTGACATTTTGAGGATTACAATTAATTGTACAATATTATAGCAAATAATTTTGGAAGAGTTATTGGCATTTGATGTTGGAATATGGGCACTCAAACGTGGGCTTGACCCATGTTCAACATATTGTGGAAGTGGAGTGGTTACTTAGTAAAGTAACCGCCCAACATGTTTTTTAATTAGGCACGTTAAGCGCCAACTGTCATGTAATGGGCAGTTTTCCTATTAGCAATTTTGTTGCTATATAAATCTTCTTCAATCATTTGTGATGAAGATTAAGAAAACTATCAGAAAGTTTTTACACAAAGCGAGAAAAAGCAACAAGGGAAAATGCAAGGCTTACACCATTATTAAGCAATTCAAATCTAAAGTGGTTCTTCGATTATACGAGTGAAGGTTTCGATCCTTGTAAGGAAAACCGGACGACAAGCAAGTAATCTACGGGCATTGTGTTATTTACACTTCCGCAAAAGGTAAGTTTAAGAACTTATCTATCCGTTTGATTTCTACATATGGTATCAGAGCCAGGTTTATGCGATGCTTGGTAGTATTCTTTGTTATTTGTGGTGCTTATTTCTTGTTTTTTATAAACAAGTTTTTTGTGGTTGATAATTATCATGAAAACATATCTCCGACTTGGAAAATATCATGGAAGACCCTGAGCTTCGTCCTTGAGTGATTCAGGATGCCACTGCCTCCACTATCAGGAGAGACCTTGCTAACTTTTTGCAGTCATGGGTGCAGAGTTCAGAAGGTGATCCGATTTAAGTCGGTTCAAAATCTGAGGATGATTTTGACCCGGATGAGGATCCCGATGAGGATTTCAACCTAGACGAGGATCCCGAAGAGGATTTTGACCCGGATGAGGATCCCGAGGAAGAGCTGGAGGAGTCAGCCTCAAACATGGGTCCTCTACAGCCACCACCCTAATCCTCAGCCTTCACAGCCTCCCGCGTCACCCCGTCCTCTTATATTTGGAGGAGGACCTCGTAGACTTCAGACTACAAGGAAGTCAGTTGTGAGATTCTAATGTTAACTTCCCAGATAGTTAGAGTTTTGTGCAGGATGTTCTCACTCAGGTTTCTTCATAGGATTGGAATGTTTAAATAACATTGTTCATGTTTGTTTCCTAGTTTCTTGAACTTTGATGTTTGTTTCTTTTTGGACATATTTTGTTGGTTCTTTTGTTTGAATCTATATATGCACTTCATTTCTTAAATGATATTGGTATTGTTATTGTCTTTCATTATAAATTGTTGTGTTGTGCATATTTTGATAGTATGTCTAAATTGAGTGGGAATTCTGAAGTTGGTAGGATTTAAGGAATTCTCACTTAAGAACTGTGATTTTGCTTTTCTTTAAGACATTAGGAAATGAAAGATGATTGGATATTTCATTACATCTCTTTCGATTTTATTCCTTATGTCAAACTATTGTCGATTAATATATGAAGTGGCAAAATTAGTTTTTAAAGTACGTGCTACGAGTGCTATGTACTGATATTGTATCTTGGTATAATTAACTCAGAATGGCAGCCAAGAACATCATAGCTGACCTTAACAAGGGTGAGAAACTAAATAGTGAAAACTATAATATTTGGCATTCAGTACATCTTTGA
This sequence comes from Corchorus capsularis, assembly GCA_001974805.1. Lineage (NCBI taxonomy): Eukaryota > Viridiplantae > Streptophyta > Magnoliopsida > Malvales > Malvaceae > Corchorus > Corchorus capsularis. The sequence goes on from AWWV01006669.1 coordinate 45,468, forward strand.
GGAGCAAGAGGTACTTGAAATCCTCAGTTTTGTCATGGCCGAACCTGAGTAAGGGTCTACCGCTCAACACAAACGAGACCAAGAGTCATTCCAAACTTGGAAAAGAAAGAACAGCATAGCGCGAATCACACTGCTTAGCTGCATGACTGACGAGCTCATCTGTGAGTTCAAGGAGTATGCCACTGCTCAAGGGATGTGGAATGCACTGAAAGAAAAGTTCGAAAATGTCCCCGACACTAAGCTCAAGCAACTTGTCATCAAGTTTGACAACTACAAGAAGCGCCCTGAAAATCGCATGAGGTAGCATCTGCAAGAGATGTCAAACATGATGTGTGAGCTCAAGATTGTTGGACATATGTTGAATGATCAACAACAAGTGCAAGCTGTGGTTTGCTCTCTTCCAAGGGGTTGGGAGTACATGAATGCTATGTTGATGACTCACAATGACAGCATCAAAACTTTTTCTGATGTTTAACGTTAACTAGAGCTGGAGGATGAGCGGTTAATGGCGATGAGTAATCATCCTGAAGTTAACATGGCTCAATCCAGCAAGCGTAGTGGTTCTAGCCACAAGCGCATGAAATGTGGTAAGAATGTCAAGCAAGATGACAATGCTGAACCACATGCTAAGAGAGCCAAGACAAACAAGTGCAAGAGAGGCCGACGTGCCAGAAAGAACGAAAACAAGAATAAGGTTACTTGCTAAAACTGTGGCAAGCTGGGACACTTCGCCTGTGAGTGCACTGAGCCGAAGAAGCTAACTTTAGTACTCCTTATTATAGCTACGTAACTAGCTCGGTAATGTTGACTGAGAGTCATTTTTTGTGGATTGTAGACTCAGCAGCAACAGACCATGTAGCTAGGAGCCGAGAAGCATATGTGGAGTACCGTCGTATTCCAGTTGGGACACGTTGGATATACATGGGAAACGAAACCGCTGTAGAGGAGAAAGGAATTGGAACTTGCAAATTAGATATGTAAGGAGGTCAAACCTTGTTTCTTCATTATGTCCTACATGCACCAGAAGTGCGACGTAACTTAGTATCTGTTACTCTTCTTGATGCGCCAAGGGTTTATCATGGCTTAGAAGAACACATTGGAGCCAATGAAGATCATGGAGATGTCATCGATACTAGCTTGGAGGAGCATGGAGATGAAAGCACTTGTGACCGGCCACGCGACTTTGAGATGCCCGTGCAACACCGGCCATGCGACTTGGAGATGCCCGGCCATCACCGGCCACGCGACATGGCCATGCCCGGCCACAACCGGCCACATGACTCGGCCATGCCCGGCCACAACCGGCCACATGATCCTTTAGCTATACGGATGGGTCCAATAACAAGGGCTCGGGCTAAAAGGTTTAAGGAAGCTTTAGTGGGCTTTATAAGAACTCATCTTGAAGAATTGAAGACCATTGAAGACTCATTAGGCCGATTTGAAGATCACACACCAAGGAATATTCCAAACGATTCCATGATGTGTTCCTTGTTATCCATCGATGAGCATTAGGCTTAGTATTGTGTAATTCGGCCATTGGGTCTTTATTCTATCTTAGATTAGTTATTTATTTTGTTTATAAGACATTGGGTTGGGCCTTGTTTGACTAAGTCCAATCCTTGCTTAATTAAGTTATGTATTTACTTTTCTAGCAGGACAAGGAGTAGGCTATTTCCTTATTCCTTCCTTTATGTTTATGCCGCCCCTTATAGGATTAGGAGATGGTTTTGAGTAGGTTATACGCCAACCCCTCCCCTATATAAGGGCTCTTCTATCTCTTGTAAACATAAGTCAAGTTATCAATAAAGTTGAGAGGTTTACACACCCATATCGATTATTTGGCTTCATTGTTCTAGTTTGAGCAAACTTAGGGTTCTTCAATCTTGTAGAGTCCTAGCAAACAATTAAGTTGTGATTGCTTGGTTGTTTATGAATCTTGTGATCTTAGGTGTTCAAGTGCAGGTCAACTTGGAGGTCTAAGGCCGACGAACGAAGGAAGATTTATCAAGTGAAGATTGTCGACATACTCATCTAGAAGTTTGGTGATTCAAGTTGATCTTAGGCGGGTCTCTAAGGTGGATTTGGATCGAATTACAACTAGATTCATATCAATTGGTAATCAAAGCTTAGGTTTATCATCTTCAATCGGTAAATCTATCTTTATACTCATCATTCATCAAGTTTTCATCCATCGATTTCACCCTTACACTCATCGCACCACCCTTCTTGAAAATTCAAAAAAATCAGCAACTTTGAAAATTCATAGCCGATTCATCTTACATCTTTTTGCTTTGAAATTTCAGATTTGAGTCCCTTATAACTAGTAGTTATATCGAAAAATATAAAAAAAAAATTCGACCAGAAACTTGTGATTTTTGTTCTAGATTCGTTTGAGCTCGGAAAGCTGTGAAATTTGAGTTTTAGACTTCTTTTAGTGTGATCTTTCTGGGAAAAATATTGAAAAAAATCAAAAAAATCTGTGATGTTATCGATTTTTTTCCAGAAACTAGGGTTCTTAGTTTGGGAGATTTGGGGATTAGGGTTTTCATGTGCAATCGATCTAATTAGTTGCAATAACTCTAATTGATTGTGTAATTGAGATTCTTGGGTTGCTTTTGATGTGAATTGTGATTTAATTTGAAGAATTTCAGGTTACAAACCCTATTGGAGACAAGTGGTACAAAATTGGAATTAAGTGGTACTAGGGTTTTCTATCGACTTGATTATTTGAATTGTGTTTGAATTGAGTTTTGTGCAGCAACTTTGGAGAAGAATTTCGACATAAGGAGCCTGCATTAAGTGGTTTGGTTTGGTTTAAGATCACTTTTCTTTTGATTCACAAATAACTTTTCTATTAATTGTTTGTTCCTCAAGTAGGTCACGAGAAGAAAGGAGTGCTCTAGGAGTTGCTCTTATTAGGCCTATTGCAAGCTAGAAAGAGGCATAATCTTGTGAGATCATTAAGAGAGTAGTGGACCGCAAATCCATAGGACTTGAGTACAAATACAAGAGAACAAGTCGAAGGTATAATCACATACACACTTGTGAGGATTTTTACTACTAATCTTTGTTCTTTTTATAGGTATTATGGAAGGAGAACAAGATCAAGCCAACTTGGCTACTTTGTTGCAAACCCTAATGCAACGTTTGGACAATTTGGATACTAAATTCGATGCTATGGCCGAAGATGTTCAACAAGTAACAGATGGCCAAAATCAACAAGCTCAACCACCTCAAAGAGCTAATGTCGCACGCAACAATGAAGAGGTTCAACCTCCACCACCGAGGCAAATTGCTAGAATTGATCCCATGGAGAGACTAAGGCAACAAGAACTTGGTGGGCAAGCTCACAATGAAAACATGCGGCCTAGGAGAGGAATTGAAAGAGAGGAGCCTAAGGACAACATCAAATACAAAATCCCTAAATTCAATGGGAGAGGGTCTCCATCCGATTACTTGGAGTGGGAGTCGAAATTGGATATGTATTTTGATTACAATCCTCATGTCGAGCCAAAGAAGGTGCAAATTGCTACTCTTGAATTCACGGAGAATGCTTTAAATTGGTGGAATCAATTGGTGCAAACAAGAAGAAGAAACTTGGAAAGGCCGATCAATACTTGGTTAGGTCTAAAGAGTTATATGAGGAAGAGGTTTGTTCCAAGCTTTTACACTAATGGTCTCTATCAAGAATAGCAAGCTTTGAGGCAAGGATCTAGGAGTGTTGATGAATACTACTCTGAGATGATGTTGTTAATGTCAAGGGTTGAGATTGATGAATCTCCACAAGCTACTATAGCTAGATTCATGGCGGGGTTGAATAGAGAAATTCATGACATTGTGGAGATGCAACAACACTATGATGTTGAGGAATTGCTTCAACATGCTTTGAAGGCCGAAAGCCAAGTAAAGAGGAATAAGAAGAGCTTTACATCATCATCATCAAGCTCATGGAAAACTCCAATCAAGAAGGATGATAAGTCGACTAAAGAGAAGGAGTTAGCGCAAAAGGGTACTACCCCTAAGACCGATTCTAAGTCTTCATCAAGTTCATCTTCAAAGAATCATGTTAAGTGCTTCAAGTGTCAAGGCTTTGGACACTATGCTAAAGATTGTGTTAACAAGAAAGTGTTGTTCGTGAATGACCAAGGAGAAATCGAAAGTGAAGATGAAGAGATTACTCTAGGATCTAATGGCGATGGAGATGATGAAGTAGAGGTACAAACCGATAATGATAGTGATGATGGAGCCGGTTTTGCGCTTAAAAGCTTGGTTGCTAGGAGAACTTTGAGTGCTTATGTAAAGGACGATGTAAACAATCAAAGGGAGAACTTGTTTCATACTAGGATGTATGCGAATGGGAAGCCTAGTAGTGTGATCATTGATGGTGGGAGTTGTACGAACATAGCTAGTGTTTACTTGGTAAAGGAGATGCAATTACCCACTACAAAACACCCTAAACCTTATAGTTTGGGTTGGATCAACAATAAGGAGGAAATTAGGGTTAACAAACAAGTTTTAGTTTCCCTTTGTTTGGGCAGGTACAAAGGAGATGTATTGTGCGATATCTTACCCATGCAAGCATGCCATGTACTACTTGGACAACCATGGCAATATGACAACAAGGTTCAACATGATGGCGAGACGAATCAATATACTCTCATGTGTGGTAAGAAGCCTTTTACTTTTATTCCGTTATCACCTCAAGAAGCTTTAAAAGATCAATTGAAATTGAAAGAGGATTTTGCTAAGTTAGATTCGGAATTTAGGTTAAAAGAAAAGACTAATCATGCTAATTTAGATAAGAATTGCGATATAGTTAAGCATGTTAGTTCTAAGAAAATTAATAAGGAGTGTATGTTAGCAACTAAGAGTGAGATTAAAGAGGCTTTGAATGATAATTCTGTTTTGATCTTGCTTTTGCTTAAATATACACTTGTGAGCACTAACCACTTGGAAAGCGAGCTTCCAAGCAACATTGTTTCTCTTTTGAGTGATTATGTAGATGTGTTTCCTGAGGAGATTCCTAGTGGATTACCACCAATTAGGGGGATTGAACATCAAATTGACTTCATCCCTGGGGCACAAATTTCAAATAAGCCAGCTTATAGGACAAATCCTGAAGAAACAAAGGAATTGGAGAAACAAGTTGGTGAGCTACTTCAAAAAGGTTTTGTGCGTGAAAGTCTTTCTCCATGTGCCGTTCCTGTGTTAAATGTTCCTAAGAAAGATGGGACTTGGAGAATGTATGTTGATTGTAGGGCAATAAACAACATCACGGTAAAGTATCGTCACCCTATTCCTAGATTAGATGATATGCTTGATGAATTGCATGGTGCTTGTCTATTTTCTAAGATTGATCTTAAGAGTGGCTATCATCAAATTCGCATGAAAGAGGGTGATGAATGGAAAACTGCCTTTAAAACTAAATTAGGGTTGTATGAATGGTTAGTTATGCCTTTTGGATTGACTAATGCACCTAGTACATTCATGCGATTAATGAATCATGTTTTAAGAGCTTTTATTGGCAAGTTTGTTGTTGTTTATTTTGATGATATACTTGTGTATAGCCGAAACCTAGATGAGCATGTTAGGCATCTAAGATGTGTGTTAGATGTACGTAGGGTTGAGAAGTTGTATGCTAACCTTAAGAAGTGCACCTTTTGCACAAACAAGCTTGTTTTTCTTGGTTTCGTGGTTTCATCGCAAGGTATAGAGGTTGATGAGGAAAAGATCAAGGCAATCAAAGATTGGCCAACACCCACCAACGTTGGACAAGTGAGATCTTTTCATGGACTAGCCAGATTCTATAGGAGGTTTGTTAAGGACTTTAGCACCTTAGCCGCTCCTATTACAAGTGTTATGAAGAAGAATGCACCATTCAAGTGGGGAGATGAACAACAAAAAGCATTTGAGTCGTTGAAGGAAAAACTAACTAATGCTCCTTTGCTTGTTTTACCTAACTTTAACAATACTTTTGAGATTGAATGTGATGCATCAGGGGTTGGAATTGGAGCTGTTTTGATGCAAGGTGGGAAGCCCGTCGCATACTTTAGTGAAAAATTGAATGGGGCTGCATTGAACTATCCAACCTATGACAAAGAGTTGTATGCTCTTGTGAGGGCGTTGCAAACTTGGCAACACTACCTTTAGCCTAAGGAGTTTGTGATTCACACGAATCATGAGAGCTTAAAGTATTTAAGAGGCCAACAAAAGTTGAACAAAAGACATGCTAAGTGGACCGAATTCATTGAGCCTTTTCCTTATGTTGTGCGATACAAACAAGGTAAGGAGAATGTGGTAGCCGATGCTTTATCAAGGAGGTATGTCTTACTTTCCATGCTTGATTCTAAGTTTCTTGGTTTTGAGTATATTAAGAAATTATATGCTAGTGATGTTTATTTTGGTGACATATTTAAAGCATGTGAAAATTCTGGATTTGGAAAGTACTATAAGCATGATGGATTTTTGTTTAAGGAATCTAGAATGTGTGTGCCTTCTTGTTCTTTGCGCATCTTGCTATTGAGGGAATCGCATGAGGGGGGATTAATGGGTCACTTTGGAGTTGATAGAACATAGGACATATTGCATGAACACTTCTTTTGGCCTAAGATGCGACATGATGTAGGGAAGTATGTTGCTAGTTGCATTGTTTGTTTGCAAGCTAAATCTACTTCTAAATCGCATGGATTGTATACTCCCTTGCTTATTCCTCATGAACCATGGACTCATATTAGCATGGACTTTGTGTTAGGTTTACCTCGTTCTAGGAGAGGTAAAGATTCTATCTTTGTGGTTGTCGATAGGTTTTCTAAGATGGCTCACTTTATTGCATGTACTAAAACAGATGATGCCATTAATGTAGCTAATTTGTTCTTTAAAGAAATTGTTAGACTACATGGAATGCCTAGGACGATTGTAAGTGATAGAGATGCTAAGTTTTTAAGTCACTTTTGGAGAACTTTATGGGCTAAGTTAGGTACTAAGTTGTTATTTTCTACTACTTGTCATCCTCAAACCGATGGTCAAACCGAGGTAGTTAATAGAACTTTGTATACTTTGCTTAGGGCTTTAATTAAAAAGAACTTAAGAACTTGGGAGGATTGTCTACCTCATGTCGAATTTGCATATAATAGAAGCATACATAGCACAACCGGACATTCACCTTTTGATACTGTGTATGGCTTTAATCCTTTAACCACATTGGATTTGTTGAGTTTACCTTTGAGTGTGCAAGTCGACATGGATGGACAAAGGAAGGCCGATTATGTTAGGGAACTTCATGCTAGGGTTCGAGCTCAAATTGAGAAAAAAACACAACACTACATGAAGATTGCTAACAAAGGGCGCAAAAAGATCATCTTTGAACCCGGGGATTGGGTTTGGTTGCATCTAAGGAAGGAAAGGTTCCTTGAAAAGAGAAAGTCTAAGCTCTTGCCTCGTGGAGACGGTCCATTCCAAGTCTTGGAGAGGATCAACAACAACGCATACAAGCTAGATCTTCCTAGTGAATATGGCAATGTAAGTGCTACTTTTAATGTTTCAGACTTATCCTTGTTTGATAGTGATGTAGATTTGAGGACAAATCCTTTTCAAGGGAGAGGGGATGATGCACCAAGGGCTTATCATGGCTTAGAAGAACACATTGGAGCCAATGAAGATCATGGAGATGTCATCGATGCTAGCTTGGAGGAGCATGGAGATGAAAGCACTTGTGACCGGCCACGCGACTTGGAGATGCCCGTGCAACACCTGCCAAGCGACTTGGAGATGCCCGGCCATCACCGGCCACGCAACATGGCCATGCCCGGCCACAACCGACCACATGATCCTTTAGCTATATCGTTGGGTCCAATATCAAGTGCTCGGGCTAAAAGGTTTAAGGAAGCTTTAGTGGGCTTTATAAGAACTCATCTTGAAGAACTGAAGACCATTGAAGACTCATTAGGCCGATTTGAAGATCACACACCAAGGAATATTCCAAACGATTCCATGATGTGTTCCTTGTTATCCATCGATGAACATTAGGCTTAGTATTGTGTAATTAGGCCATTGGGCCTTTATTCTATCTTAGATTAGTTATTTATTTAGTTTAGAAGACATTGGGTTGGGCCTTGTTTGACTAAGTCCAATCCTTGCTTGATTAAGTTATGTATTTACTTTTCCTAGTAGGACAAGGAGTAGGCTATTTCCTTGTTCCTTCCTTTATGTTTATGCTGCCCCTTATAGGATTAGGAGATGGTTTTTAGTAGGTTATGCGCCAACCCCTCCCCTATATAAGGGCTCTTCTATCTCTTGTAAACATAAGTCAAGTTATCAATAAAGTTGAGAGGTTTACACACCCATATCGATTATTTGGCTTCATTGTTCTAGTTTGAGCAAACTTAGGGTTCTTCAATCTTGTAGAGTCCTAGCAAACAATTAAGTTGTGATTGCTTGGTTGTTTGTGAATCTTGTGATCTTAGGTGTTCAAGTGCAGGTCGACTTGGAGGTCTAAGGCCGACGAACGAAGGAAGATTTATCAAGTAAAGATTGTCGACATACTCATCTAGAAGTTTGGTGATTCAAGTTGATCTTAGGCGGGTCTCTAAGGTGGATTTGGACCGAATTACAACTAGATTCGTATCAGTTCTTATGTCGTTAGATTTCTCTTTCATTTTCTGTAAAGACTATGTAAAGTTGTATTTAGGAACAACTTATGTTGGTGTGAGATATTTCTCTAATGGTTCTATTGTGTTGCACACATCTTTTGATGGTAAAAGTTGTTTTTCTTATATGACATCTACATCTTCTGATAATTGTGGAATTGATGTGAATGTATGGCATTCAAGACTTGGTCACATTAGGCAAGATAGAATGAACTGTTTAGCTAAAAAGGTCTTTTAGGATCTCTTACCAAAGTGGACTTGCCAACGTGTGAGCCATGTCTTGTGGGAAAAGCAACAAGAAAACCGTTTGGGAAATCTAAAAGATCTGAAAAACCATTGCAAATAATTCATTCAGATATTTGTGGCCCAATGAATAAGAGGGCGAGGCATGGTACCTCATATTTCATCACATTCATAGATGACTATACACATTATGGTCAAGTCTATTTGATTTCTCACTAGTCTGAAGCTTTGGACTGTTTTAGACGATATACTCCCACTGTCCCATATTATAAGTCTATTTTAACTATATTTCAAAGATTAAGAAAAGTAGTTAAAACTCTAAATTCTATAAACAACTACCTTTTCCTTCCAATTTTGCCCCTCTTCTCTCTCCCCCCACTAAGTCTCTCTCCTCCCATTTAGTCAAGATGAATTAAATTCCAACTAACTTCTACAACCACTAGCAAGGGTAACTAAGGTAGTTTAGATAAAAGTTACTTTGGGTTTTAAAATGGGACTTATATTTTGGGACAAAAAAAGTTTCTAGAAGGTGACTTATAATATGGGACAGAGGGAGTACGTTCCAAGTGGAGAATCAATTAGAAACAATGATAAAGATTCTTAGAACTGATCGTGGATGTGAGTATCTGTTAGATTAATTCAAAGAACTATGTGATGAAAAAGAAATAGTCTGACAGCTCACTCTTCCTAGAACTCCTCAACAAATCAGAGTTTCTGAGCGAAGGAATAGAACATTGTTGGAGATGGTTAGGTCAATGATGGCGCAAGCTAATCTACCCATATCTTATTAGGGTGATGCACTATTGACTACTACCTCCATACTTAATCGTGTGCCCTCAAAATCGGTAGAGTCTACTCCTTATGAACTGTGGACAGGTTCAAAACCGGACTTGACACATATGCGCCCATGGGGTTCTGCGACATATGTTCATGATACTTCTCATAAAGATGGAAAGTTGGGACCAAGGGGTAAGAAAAATATCTTTACACGATACAGTGAGCACTCTAAAGGTTATGTTTTTATCGGAGAAAACTCTGATGGAAGTGTGACCGAATTGGAATCACGGGATGCAACATTTCTAGAAAATGATTTTCCAACAAGAGGAGACATTGATAAGGACTTTTATCTCGATGAGATAGAAGAACATGATCTTACCGCACCAAGCAAATCAATCGAAGTTGAGGATGAGATACTTCCTTCGCTTGATTTGAGTGGGAGTATAAGTAGGCTTAGTGGTGAACTTAGTGAACCACGTAAAAGCACAAGAACAAGAACTCTGAAACGTTGTTTTGACATAGAAGGATAAGTTTTTCTTGTTGCTCAACTTAATGATGAGCCTACCGTGCAGCAAGCTCTTGTTGCTCCTGATCGAAATGAATGGATGAAAGCAATGGAAGATGAAATGGAGTCTATGAAAACAAATCAAGTCTGGACTTGGTTGATCTGTCGCCTGATCGAAAGGCAATTGGGAACAAATGGGTCCATTGATAAGTATAAGACTCGCCTAGTGGCGAAAGGCTATACTCAACAAGAAGGTATAGATTATGAAGAAACTTTCTCTCCTATGGTGAGATTTTGGTTCTATATGTCTTATACTAGCTATTGTCGCACAGTTAGACCTTGAATTACATCAAATGAATGTAAAGACAACATTTCTCAGTGGAGATCTAGATGAAAAAATCTATATGGAACAACCCTTGGGTTTCATAACACAAGGTGAAGAGCACAAAGTTTGCAAGCTGAAACGTTCCATATATGGTTTGAAATAAGCATCTAGGCAATGGTATTTGAAATTTCATCAAGCATTAGTGTCTTTTGAATTCACTACTGTAGATGAAGATCATTGCGTGTATGTCAAAAGGTTAGAGGGTAATTTTGTAATTTTAACTCTCTATGTGGATGATATCTTGTAATTTGGTTATCCTCTTCTTTTGAGATGAAGGATATGGGTGAAGCGTCATATGTACTTGGTGTGAAAATCATCAGGGATCGCTCAAAGAAATTACTTGCGTTGTCTCAAGCACCTAACATCTTGAAGATGCTAAAAAAGTTTCGCATGCACAATTGTAATATTGTGAAAATTCCTATGGTTGAAGGCATACACTTGAATAGTGATATGGGACCTAAGACTCCAGAAGAGAAAAAAAGAATGGAAAAAGTTCCCTATTCCAGCGCGATTGCTAGTTTGTTATATGCAGTAATGTGCACGAGGCCAAATATATGTTTTGTTGTAGGGTTGTTGAGTAGATTCCAGTCCAACCCAGGTGAGAAACAGTGGGAAGCTGTCAAAAGAGATTTTAGGTACTTGCGAGGGACCGTGGATTACTGTCTATGTTATCAAGGAGGAGGAGATTTGCGATTAATTGGTTATACTGATGCAAGTCACAGGGATGACTTAAATGAGTGCAAATCCACTCAAGGATACACTTTCTCACTTAGTTAAGGAGTTATTTCTTGGAGTAGCAAGAAACAAACTTGTGTATCACTTTCCACGATGTAAGCTGAATTTATAGCTAGCATGGCAGTTGTACAAGAAGCGATATTGCTTAGAAGATTCCTTCAGCATTTAGAAATTGTGCCAAATGTTGAGGATCCCGTGACTATATTTTGTGATAGTGAGGCAGCCCTAGCCTACACTAAGAATCCAAGTATCACGGTAGAACTAAGCACATTGCTTTCAAGTACAATTTTTTACGAGATGTCGTAGTACATAAGCAAGTTAATATGCAATATATAGACACTATGAGGATGGTTGCTGATCCCCTGGCTAAGTCAGTGTCACATGACAAGTTCTTCACTTTTCTCAAAAGATTTGGAATGCTCAAGTTGTAGTTTCTATTTTCTTTTGTATTGGATTGCACCTTGATGTTTTAATGGTTATGATACCTTCTTTGTTTATTCCAACTTATTTCGACAAATAGTGAATTGCATATTAATTATACATAGCACATATATATCTTTTTATAAAGGTATGTTGAGATATGTAAAGATTGGCTCACTCACACGAGCAATCACCTCAGTAGATGAAATGAGACTGTTTAAGGCTGCGGGAATAGTAAATGCAACTTAAACAATGAAGTCGCCTTGATATTTTGTCAAGATGAGGTCAGTTATATGTACAATGTACATAGACCGACATGAATACCCACTATTCATGAAATCTGTATGTTGAAATGCCAGATGTGAGTACTTAGTTTAAGGCGCCAAAGTTTAAAGGGGCGAGCACTAAGTGATTCAAGTTAAATACCAAGAAGCTGCATTAATTGCGCTGTTAAGAGTGGTATTTGAACTAATATCTGTACGGTGTTTGTTAAATAGCATGACATACGCTCCAATAATATGTTATGTGGAGAAGCTTCACCGTAACACGTGTTTCATACCCCGTGTGCAAGAGCAACCAACAAGGAAAATGAGAGAACTAACCCGAGCTACTCGTTGTGTGAGATCCTTGAATAAATATTATACCCTATGTGACTTCTGATTATATCAAAAAGTGATAAGTTGGTGTATGCTACTTTAGCTTGGAAGCAATGGTCATATGTGAATTGACTTACGTGAACATGTCTAGGAAAGCAACCAATTATTATAAAATTGTATAGTTACGAGAAGGAAGATTGATTGTATGTATGCATCTCTGTGAGTATTTCGTAAGCTGCCCAGCCAAGTTGCCAAGAGTTTTGGCATAAACTTGAAACGAAATACGTCGTGGTATCTAAGAGTCAAGTACGGCGTTGACGAGTGATCGAGCCAAAATAGACCCTATTTTTATGAACATTTTCCTATACTTTTTGCTATTTTTATGTGGAATTTAACCCTAGTTTGCAAGTATTTGTGTTTTTAGGTCTTGAAGATAAGAAAAGTGGAAACTTGTTGTTTTTTACTCTTTTTGGAGCTATTTTGATGACTTTTTGCACAAATATGGACTTAGCAATTTGGAGTGAAGATTTGGAGATTCGAAGTTCGTGATTGAAGATTTATTGAAGATAATTTGAAGATTTGAAGATCATTGAAGAATTATTTCAAGAAGCAAGAATTGATGATTTGGAGCTTAATTGCAAAGGAATGAAGACAAGCCCGGAAGTTAAGGAATTTTGGATATTTTATATGGGATTATACTCAGCCCATATAAACCTACAATTGGAGTTAAAATCCCAATTTGTGGGCTTAATATCCAAGGGAATTTCCAAATCCCGTAATTTCCCGCAGATTTACGATTTAATCCCGGTTTCAGCGCAGTCTCGGTAGAAAGACCATAACTTTCTCCTCATATGTCCGTTTTAAACCCATGAGTAGCCGTTGGAAAGCTAATTCCGAGATCTACAACTTTCCTTTGAAGTCAAAAACCCAATTCTACCGTTTTCAAGCCCAAATCTTCCGGTGAAGTTTCTGCAGAAATCCAGAAAATTCCAGAATCCTATTTTGACTTGGATTCTACTCTAGGATGACATCTAATCCAACTTAGAGACCAAGTCAGCCCTAGAACGTCCAAGACCTATATTCTAAGTCAAATAGGAGTCTTTAGGTTATTTTTCGACTATAAATATCCACCTTATGTAGCCTTAGATGATATAATATCTAGATACAATTTTTCTCTTCATCTATTTTTCTTCTAGTTCTAGTTTTTCTTCTAGTTTTAGGTTGAGGGTGTCGACACCTCTCTTTGCATACAGAGGTGCGATAACCGTCCTTGTTGAAGGCTAAGGAGATTCCGCCCCAAGGTCTTGTAAGTTTTCTTATGCCTCTCATGGAAAATCCATGAGTAACTAAATCCTTAATACTTCTTATCCTTTGGTGAATTTAATCAATTGATTATGGTGAGATTTTTGTGCTTATAATTTGATGTTTGTTCTTGATAGATAGTTCTTAAATCTCTGTTTTAATCTTATGAACTTGATGATTGTGGATTTAGACTACAACTAATGATATGATTTGATAGAGCTATAGCTAAATCAAGCCATTGAAGGATCGTTCGGGCTTGATTATTAGGTAGCAATTGGAGGCGAAGGATCTTCCTTCCAAGGGAATTAAGGATCAGTGGCCAAAGTAATTTGCTCATTGTTTGGTTTTACTTTTGTAAGCATGCGTGAAAAAAATATAATTGTTCTTAATGTTTTGTTCTTGGGTAATTATCACACTGGATCAAGAGGTGATTGTCTAAAAAATAAAAGAAATAATTCACACTGGATCAAGAGCTTTATCCATTATGCATGTTGGTTTTCCAGACCAGTTGTCATCTAGAATAAAATATTGAATTCATCTTTTAAAATCAAGGATCCATAGTTAATTTGATTGATTCATACCATTGGAGAAGAAGTATGCCTTTTAATTATTGTTTTCTTTATAAATTTCCATAGATTTAGATTTAATATACTTTGCTTTGTTTTTAGTTTAATTGCTTTCCTTTAATTGATAATTTTAATCCCCTGTTTTCTGTTTTAAAAGTAATTTTTAGAAAAGATTTATTCTTTGGATAAGATTATTACCCTTTTCTGTGGGATTCGACCCCTACTTGCCCTATCTACTTTAGTAAGGTTTTGTGGGGATTATCTTATGATTGCTGACGACACGATCATAATTTTGGCGCCGTTGCCGGGGAAGGGAAGTAAGAATAGATCCAAGAATTAATCTGCTCTAGAAGTTTTGTTTTTGCGTTTTTTCTAAAAAAAAATATTGTGTTTTCCTTAAAAAAAATTGCTTTTTGCGATTTAAAAAAATTGCGGTTTCTAAAAAAAAATATTTTCCTTTATTTTCTATGTTTAATTTTTATTTTCGTTTAAGAACTTTTACTACTAATTTTTCTTTCTAGTTTTTGTTTTCTAAGAAATTAGTGTTTTGTGACAATGGAGCAAGAAGCAAAATTGCGAATGATCCATGATCAAGAACAGATTGGAGATTGCGAACAACTACTAGAAGAACACTTGCACAATATTGGGAGAGATTCAACAAATTATGCGATAGCCATCCAAACCATGGGTTTTCTGAGCAAATCCTGATTGAGATTTTCTACTCTAACCTAGAACCTTGTACTATGTACACCATAGACAAAGCCAGTGGTGAAAGTTATATGCATAGTGAATCTTTCTTTTCGAAAACCCTTGAGGAGCAAAAGGCGATAATTGAAGAAGAGGTGGCCAAAAGCGCAAAGGAATATCTTGCATTGATCGAGGCGACATCCCCATGGGAGGAACCTGTCCAATCTGAACCAAGTATGGTTGAAGGTGAATCTCATGATGATGCTGACATCCCAATCATGAAGGAAGTTAAAGAAGTGCTAAGTGAAACAAGGGATGGTTTGGAATCATATGAACTTGACTCGCCATACTTCTTTCAATTCTTCTTCAACGACGATGATGTCCCTAGCATGGCCGGCATCCCTGCTTCACCAAAGAAAGTCCCCAAGATTGTGCAAGAAGAATCAGAAGCATCGCAAGAAGA